>JAQISU010000234.1:3200000-3505000 GCA_029339505.1 Unio delphinus | reverse complement strand
CTTCATCTTTGGTCCGACGAAGACACCGGCTTTGGAATTTTAATCATACATCTTACGGACTATGTCTTTAAAGTACTTAAAGGCTACCTAATCCTTATCTAGAGCTCTGACAAACTGTTTCATATGACCCAATTTGATGTGCAGTGATAGCAAAAGCACCTTCTGGAGGTCCACCAGTTGCTCCAACTTTATAGTTTTCTCCCCACCGAGACTCGGTCTGCTGTAGCCAGTCCAGCCGGTGGTAGTGCGCATTGGTGTTTCTGTTGTCCCAAAGACAAATATAGTAGGGAAACGTGATAAACTCGTCGTGGAGAAAAATCAGGAATACCGACACTTTGAAGTCACCGATTAGGTCCCATCCGTACTCATCATACTTGCTGGCGTCCAGTATGGTTTTGATGCTGTTGTAATCCTCGTTGATTTGCACCGAGTATGTCAGGGAAAGAGACGGATACATGTTCTTTTATAGAGCAGCACTGTTTTGAGGCTCGTGTATGAGCTGCCAATGACGAAGGGCCATTAATTATGATTACATGCGATTCCTATTTCCTCACACGAACTGGTCACATTGTAGCAGAGCCCATCTGGAAAACCTTGTAATAAGCTTGGTGACACTTCCTCTGATCTGCAACTTGCACACTGTCATCCAACACGTTGCTCCGATCGAGTCTAGACGTCAAACGTTCGATATTGCACTTGGTGAGACCAACATCTCTGATCAAGTTATTTAGATCTTTTTAATTGTGGTAGTATGGATTTCTCTATTTATGAAATTGTCATTTGAATTTGAATCTACATCTACCTCGCTCTTATCTAAAGACGGCTGCTCTCTCCTGGGAGGACTGGGAATGGAGAGCTCTGGCAGTGTGGTGCCGGGGAGATGAACAAAGGAAGGTCCAGATATGTGATAGCAGGTGCAATCTTGCCAGTCAGAGGTTTGGAAGGATCCATCATGTAGAAGTAGTAGTTGCTTGAGTGATCAGTGTGTTCACGCCAAATTCTTGGAATAGAGAACTTCATCTGTTCCCTTCTGTGCCATCCTACAAAGATTACTTATTTCACCCATGACAAATGTGAAACAATTTCGCAACATTATTTACACATGATATATTATTTCAAACGTTTGAAAATTGTAAAACATTTTAAAACTAAAAACGTTTATAGTTCTAAAACACATAAATTCAGAGCAACTATTGTCCATTTTACATACTTGAGTATTATTGCAGTGCTCACAGATGAAATGAGGTGCCGAGGGTTTGTCTTGATACATTTTAGGCATTCTGAAATATGCTTTGTTTGACCCACACAACGTAGCAGATGCTTGCACTTAGTAATTTTTCGCTCTTGTTTTGATAAATCGACCGCAGACATAGCAAAATGTGTATGCCGGATGCTTGCTGCCTCTTGATGCATATATGTGTACATGTATTCTGAATGTTGGACAAATATTAGCTATGATGCTTTTTCATTTTGACCTGAATATTTGATACATTTTGATAAGTCAATGCTCTTTTTAAAAAACAGCTACTTGTATACCGACAACAACAAAGACCAATTGTAGTGCACGTATCATTGGTTTGTGATCACTAATATAAAGTCATTCCCTCAATCACGGTACAAACTTGCAATCACATGACAGGTGCAAAATTGTTCTATCAAATGTACGGAGAAAAACTGCATTTCTTAATGTCCATTTTTACTATAATCGTTTTGGATATTGATATTTTATGTGATATGTTAACATGAAACTAACCAAATTTAGGGCATTTGGTTATTGAAAATGTGAAAGAAAGAACAACCACAAGGATGGGGATTTGTTTTTTTTCTAAATATGCTAGAAAGAATCACCTCAATGCAAAACTTTTGATATACTAAATATTGCAAACAATCTAACCCAAGGTAGAGAAGTCGGGTGGTCTCAATACGAAAGGTAAACCACCCTTAGATAATGCATTTCGTTCTTGTAATTCTGAAGAAAAAAAATCTCCAGTTTAGGGCATTTATTATTCTAAACATGACAGTGCATTTTGTCATTCTAAATATGAAGGAAAGGCTTTCACAAATAGGAGTACGTTTGCCGAATGGTATACTATGCCCCTTTGGATCTGTCATTTTCCATTTGTTTTTTTCTTACTGTTGCAGTTCCTTTGTGCAATATTAGTGAAATCTGTTGAAATATATTAGCTAAAAGAAACTCAGTACTTCTTCTGCCGCATCGGTGGCGTAGTGGTTACAGCATCCGCCTGGGATGCGAGAGGATGTGGTTTTGATCTGACATGAGTCATACCAAAGACTTCTAAAGATAATGTGACTGGGTCGGACATCGTGCTATATGTATGCAGCCCCAGTGCTAGAGATCATTATAAAATGCCACACTGCAGACATCATAGCGATATGAAAGAACAAGTGTTAAAGCTACGTTACAAATCTAAATCACACACACACACACACACACACACACACACACACACACACACATTACCGCCTCATTTTAATTGATAATCTCATTCAAATCTAAACAATTGTGGCACCTGATATGGTAAAACTTAAGTGGAAGAACTTTGAATAGTAATACAATATGTTTGAAATAGATTTCAAAACTTGATCTGTTCTATCATGTACTAAGGAATCGTCGTCAGATTTTAGCTAAAAGGTATGTTCCCCAATGACCACCTTTACAGACCCCCTTCATTTTAATCAAAAATACATCGGTGATTGTCCTGTCATTTTAGTACAGGTACCTCAAGACAGTCACGTATATAGCATTATTGTCTGGCCCCATCAAAAAGAGTAACAAATCGAGAGATTACAAAATCCAATGTATCTGATATTTGTTTAGCACAAAGTTGGATCTAGCCTATTAAAAGTAAACGAAAGATGCAAGTCATGGGATATGAACGTAAAAACGCAAAGCTGAGATAATCTCTGTTTAGTCAGGTTTCAGAACAGATATGTGTTGCTTATAATCCAATGATATTAAAGTGCAACCGAAGTCTTATTAATTTATGTAAACTATCAAATTTAGATTTGGAATTTAATTGAAGGTTTCATGTTCATTGGTTATGCATACTAATGGTAGGAGTCAATTTATCATTTATTATCATTATGAAAATGATACTATGTAAGAAAACCTATATATCCTGAGATTGCGTCAAATTATTTACACAAAAGTCAACCACATGACGCATTTCGTTGCTGAGATTTCTTTTGTACAGTGATTAATATTTTCTTCGCCGTTTCTGGCATTCCGGAAAAAAGATTCCAATCTGTTTACGATTGGCACTGATTGCCATAAGAAGTCACTAGGATTTAGCATGCATGTTAGTCCAGAATGAACTAATAAAACCCTTTATTGTGTTAGATGAGGAGAACAACTAATCAGCTGATACATTAGATTGACTTCATTAATCAGTGAATAGCTGCTTATTTATATCTTGTTCCTACAGCTTAATATATTCCAAGTGTTATTTGGAGATGGCACATATAATATGAAGTAAAGCTAGAAGATAATTTGCATATTTGTATTGACGATGCTTCCCGAAAGCAGTGGAATAACATACAGATGAATCGAGGGTTTCAATATTTCACAGTGTACTCTAAGTCTGTGAATGACTTGATAGTACATGCTCTCAAAATATGCAATGTATGACAATGAATAAAGGGTATAGACCGTAGTTATTTTATCTCTTTCATCAGTTGTATAATGAGTGTGTCAAATGGACCATTATGATTAAATGAAAAACATTGCAAGGGTGTAAATTTATCAAATTAAATAATTTAGCCATAGGAAAAACGAAAACAAAATTGCTTACAGTATAACTGTCCGTTTATTTCTTTACGTTATAGTCTATCTGCCACTGTACTATATACAAAAGCCATAAATAATTAACCTTTTCACGAGTATTGGATTAATTGTCCAAACAAGAAAATACATTTAATATTTTACATCCCTCTAGTACTTCGTTTTTGATAATGCTTAGTTGCGTATTGGCATTGAAGTGTAACATATTTAGTTGGCTTTTTGCTTAAAGTTTGGTTGGCTCTTTACCTAAAGTTTGGTTGGCTCTTTGATATAGGTTTAGTTGGCTCTTTGCTTAAGGTAAGAATGGCTCTTTGTTTAAGGTTTGGATGGCTCTTTGCTTAAGGTTTTGTTGGCTCTATGCTTCAAGATTGGTTGGTGCTTTGCTTCAGGTTTGGTTGGCTCTTTGATAAGGTTTAGATGGTATTTGCTTAAGGTTTAATTAATTCCTTGATTATATTGTGTTATACAACGTGCAATAAATGTTGAATTTTGTAAAAACTTACGTAAGGTATTATATCTTCCCATTGTATTACGGATTACGGTATTTTAAACTTCCCTTACCAAATGGACCTTTTTTTTCAAAATAAAACGTATAGGATTTCTTAGCTAAAGCGTAAACAATAAATATTGAAGCAATTAATTTAAAAGTATATGTAAGGTTTTAAACGAAATGGTCGTGTTAACATATGTCCATATTTTTAATCAAATCATATTGTATGCAGATACAAGCCTCTCTTTTAATCTTTTTTGGTCTCACACTGAAAGAGTAATTCCTTAAGAACCGCAGTGCGAAATGAAATTTGAATTCAATAAACTATTGACAAGACAAGAATTAGTATGATAAGACATTGCAACATTAAATTAATTGAATCGAACTGTTCCTTAAAAATTGTAACTTGTGTAGTTACACACTTTAACATGAGTTTTACTTTTCGTGCATATTCAGTTGCAAGTTTCCTTGCAAATTTATCTACAGCAGTATTCACCTATCAAAAAGTCATTTTATATGTCACGTTGTTGTAATATTTCTAAAAGAATTTGATTTCTCAAATTAAGTTCGCAGTAGGGATACTATTAACATCTCAAAAATATGTAAATACTGGTTATGACAAGGGTTAATCAAGAGTTATTTTCCTAGCTGACGTTTGAAACTTCTTCATCACATACAAGTGCAACAATATTTAGTTTTGGCATTGACTTATGTTACAGCACAATGACGACCTATAGTTATGTATAAACTTCTTTCAGTCTGAATCAGATTAGAGTAAAGTAAATCGAGTGATCTTTCAGGTTTATGGATGCAGAAACAGAAATGGATGCACATTTGTGTTATCATTGATGGAATGTTTTTCATTTCCTATCTAGACGTTCTTCCTTTCTTCAAGGCTATCGTAATATAGTAACAAAGGTGTCATACTATTGTAATAAGCTTGTCATACTATTGTAATAAAGTTCTCAGAGTAATGTAATAGCTTGTCATAATATTGTAATAAAGTTGTCAGAGTATTGTAATAAGCTTGTCATACTATGGTAATAAAGGTGTCATAATATTGTAATAAGCTTGTCATACTATTGTAATAAGCTTGTCAGAATATTGTAATAAAGTTGTCAGAATATTGTCATAAAGTTGTCATAATAAGGTAATATTTTTGTGTACGCGTACTTTGTGTACTGTGAATATATTAGCAACAACTGAGACTGAGTTATTTTTTCTTCATTACATTTTCAGTCTAATGTTTTCATTGAATTCTAAAAGTGACTGACAGGCTTGAAGCAATACGAGATTAAGTTTCGGTCTTTTAATAAGCTTACCAAACTCATGAACATTATTTGGCAGCTATACCCTTCAAATCCTTGATTAATTGCGCCGTAAACATAGTTTTATTAAAGGGGCAACACATTTAATGATTATTTTTCTCAGGCTGTCGGCCATGACAATTTGCAATCATTTTAACGCCTTTCATGCGTTTGTATTTGCAATAATTCAGTGTCAGTAGAAACTGGCAGAACCTTAAAATCCATGTATCGACGTTTTTCATTTGAATTGCACGGAGTATAATGTGTGTACTACGTTCGACTACGGTCGCTTTTGACTGAAAACTCTTATCAGAACTTTATTGTATTTTAAAGTAATCTCCGAATTCTGGATGAATTGATTAACTTTAAAACGTTCATTTCATATTAAACCCTACATATTCAAAGAATTATATATATATATATATATATATATATATATATATATATATATATATATATATATATATATATATATATATATATATATATATATATATATATATAGTGAATTTATTTTTCTTGTCGTACAAAAAGCTAATACTTCAACCAAGTGTGTTTAATCTTTTCTTCAAATTTGTATACTAGTTAATAATTTATGGGCAATCCGTTAACCTAAATTCAATTTATAAAATGTGCCAAAGAATAACAGTTCTTCAAACATCGCAGCTTTAACTAGCTAAATTAAATTTATGAAATGTGCCAAAATAACAGTTTTTGAAAATCGACGTTTTAACTTGCTAATCATAATTTGTGAAATGTGCCAAAGAATGACAGTTTTTCAAAAATATCGAAGCTTTGACTTTCTATTTTAGATAGCATTTTCTATAATACACTATAGTTTTAGTTCAGTACATATTCATTATGAAATAATAGCCTTACTTATTCCTTTGCAATTACCTGGATAAACCGAGAGAGAGAGAGAGAGAGAGAGAGAGAGAGAGAGAGAGAGAGAGAGAGAGAGAGAGAGAGACAGACAGAGAGAGAGACAGACAGACAGACAGACAGACAGACAGACAGACAGACAGAGCAATTGTCTGAGTTTACACAGGAAGTCTTGTCTTTAGATGCTTTAAATCGTAAATATCTTCCACGAGAAAACTCATAAATGTTTGATTGCACGTTAAAGTTAACAATGTTAATACATATTATACACATATATCTGTAGAAGTTTAAAACCTTTCCTCATTTCTCTTATGATTAATTTAGCAAGGTTCTGTAATGAGTCTGATGGTGACGTTTCTGTACAAAGTGGCTTTAAATGAGACTATAGTTTCATCTTTTATGATTAACAAATGTGTAGTATGTCTGGCAAAATTTGTTATCAGAAGATCGTATTCTTAGGAACGTTTGTGTAGCGTGTGTGTGTGTGTGTGTGTGTGTGTGTGTGTGTGTGTAATTTGGAATGTTAACCTAAATTTAACAAACCTTCTGTCATATCGCTATAATGTCTGTAGTTTAAAGTGATGTCTAGAAATGGGACATCATGTCGAAGACATGTAGGCAGTCACGGTATCTTCACACTCGGTCATGCTATATTGACACCAGGCAGACCAGTCCAAACAAAAACCTTTTAATGCTGAGTACCAAGCCAGGCAGCTAGCTACTAGGACTATTCTTATAAGTCTTTGGTATGACATGGTCGGGATTCAAACCCGTGACTCCCTGCATCCGAGACAGAAGATCTAACCACTTAGGCCACCGGAGCGGTGCACATTTGTACAGTATTTTTTTGCAGTATTGGTTGTCGGATGATAATACATTAATATGTAGACCGGATATGTATTTCCCGTCTTGCAAAGTAATGTCATCATATTTACTTGAAAACAATTATTCCTGCTCGATAAAATATGTCCATTAATTTGAAACTTTCTGAGTGAAAGTTTCATGTAATGAAGACAATTACTAGAGTATATGCTAATATAAGAACCGATTGAGCTCATTTCGGCTCACGACATTTGAGAAAAAGAAAACAACTGTGCAAATGTAATATAATTTGTGAAATTTTGTCCAAATAAAATAATCAGAGAATGAATTGCAACACTCAGTAAAGAAATGAAACCTTTATTACGACCGATGTATATCATCCATGCCATCTTTTAACTGTTCAATAGCCTGCTTAAATCATCTGTTTAAGTTGTTCACTAAGGTTGAACTATTGAACTAACACTTATATATATATATATATATATATATATATATATATATATATATATATATATATATATATATATATATATATATATATATATATTGCAAAAACAAAATGGAATACGTTTATAATATCTACCTTTATTTTATTAAATCAATCAATGTTGTCTTCGTTTCGTCACTTTGCCTAATTGCCTAATTGTTGTCCACATGGAATTAAATTGGTTATAACAATAGGGTTTTATTTTTTTATTATTTATAGTCTTTGATTCGTTATCATTTGTTGAACCAATGTAGACCGTTTTAACTGTTGCACCCTGTATAGGATTAAACTGACTATGTCACGTTTTTATATTTTTGTATGTGATCAATCAGGCGAAGTACAAAGTAAAATGATTACGCAATCGCCTTTATCCAGTTAGCCAAATTATACTTATTGGAGAGACGCTACAAGGCTTATATATATATATATATATATATATATATATATATATATATATATATATATATATATATATATATATATATATATATATATATATATATATATATATATATATATATATATATATATATATATGTGTGTGTGTGTGTGTGTGTGTGTGTGTGTGTGTGTGTGTGTGTGTGTGTGTGTGTGTGTGTGTGTCCAAAACTCATTTGAATAATTCGCAATAGTTTCAGAATAATGTTAGGGTCCAAATAATGGGTAGTTTCTATTTCCACTGAACAGTCCAAACAAACGATTTCCACTGTCAAATAATATCTAAGTACAACACAAAAGACGTCTGCAGACTGATCTTACAATAGCAACACAATAAATAAGAATGACTCCAAAACAGGAAAGAATCAACTTGATCTGTTCTCTCCATATATACACCATCCATAGTCTATTACGAATATACGTCTTAATATATCCCACGTTACAGACCATACTACTAAATTTAATCTTTTAAACTATCTATTAATGTGATCTGATGCATCCAATACTAATTAACTTAATTATTCTAAGACAAAATCTAAGCGATCTGTGAAACAGGAAATCTCTTAAACATATTTACCAATGGTTATATTAGGAGTAACGTTCGTAATAACCTGTTTATAGATCCTGCGGAGTTTTACTCTCTTTAACATTTTAGTATCGAACCTATGCGCAAACGTAAAAGTTTTTTTTTTCTTCGGAAAATGAGCGTTATGAAATCGAAGCTTGGTCAAGAAAAGTACGCGCTCGATGAATATCAAAACGTTTTTGATAAATACAGTGCAGATAAGCTTAAAAGACTTTAGCGATGCGAGTTGAAAAAAGAATGTTAAGCCCGTCTTCACACAGCTGCAGATGACGGCCAATTCATTCTACTGATGAATGAACATTATATAGTTTTAGTTAAAGTTATTTTAATAACACAGAGGCTGATCATTGGAATAATTTTACTTTAATTTTTCACTTTATATTTCACTTACACACTACATCTCTTTGATCACTGAGGTAATCAATGGTGTTCTTACCTGCTCCACTAATGTAAGGTTAACTCTCAACAGGAAAACAGGAATAACAATTGTTCGGCGCCAAAGTGGCCGGCGCCAAAACCGGCCGGCGCCAAAACGTCCTGCTTCGAATCACAATCATTAGACATCATGTATCAACCGTTACAAATATATTGTTATCCATTACCATTACAGTGCGTGTCTATATATGTGTTCGAAAATGATGTTTTTGGAAAATGCTATGAGGTTCGCAGAAAGCATAGCAGTCATAAATATTGAATGTAAGTGTAAGTGCCAATACGATTTCAGGATAAATACAAATTCCATTTCAAACCAGAAGATTCAACAAGACAATGCGTGCAGAACATCGTCGAATCTAATGTATGGGGAACGTAATGAACCGGTATTAAGTTGGCTCAAGTTATTCTTCTGAGATAAATTTAGTACTTTTAATACAACGTGAATAATTAGGTAAAAGTAAATACTACAACTGGATAATTTGGCAATATTGATACAAAATCGATCCTCTTTCATGTCATTCTACTATATTTATATCCATCTAACAACTTACCTATACACCATATCTTAACTACCTGCTTGCTTATATCTACCATAATGGATATAAAAAGCTATCCCAGCTATTCTAAAATATTTAAATTAGACATCGACCATGTGGGTATTACTAATGTAAACATTACGGTGCCTCTGCTGTATAATTATCTTGACTTTTAAACCCCCATAAATCAACGTCGTTGCTATTTGGAAACCTTTCTCCTCTCAATTAAAACGCAAGGAAATGTAACACATAGTTTCAAGAGAAAATCTATTACAGTCAATATTCTCTGTTTGACGAGAAAACGATTCTTTTGACATTATACGATTGACAGAGCCACATAGATCGTTCAGAATTACATCTCAGGCACATAAAGTCGATAACATTCGTAAAATCCCAGACTTATCATTTACTGACCGTTAGGATGACTGATAAAGTCAGTGTAACCAGTCAATGAAAACGATAAGCATTTACTTTTCTTTCCTAATACGGTTTGCATTGACAACTCGATGCACGTGTTTAAATTGTTAAGATGTTGCTTTCCCAATCACCTACGTATTGCTCCAGCCTGTGTTCTTATCTGGAATTCAAATCTTTAAAATCGAATATTAATTGAATTTTCTTTATATTGTCTCTGTTCACGTGATCAAATTCCTTGTTAAATGGTGCATAGTAGAACTTGCCGATAAGTTTTATTCTTAAATTTTTTTTATGTAATGTTGAAACCAAACTCAGATGTATGTTCCGTTGTTAAGATGTTTGCTAATTAAACAAAAACAATTTCGGGAAGATTAACCATTCCATCACTTGATAGCATAGCAATAGTCTACTGTAATACTATCAAGAAAGAAGTGCAATGAATTTGTTGCTGACCAGTTTTAGCCACAAGAGTTCACTCTGACTGAGAACATGTCCAGAAGGAATCTCATTTGTCCGTTTTAGATGAATACGTACGCTAGACATGAACTAATAATAAATAACAACTGTTATCACTGCGATAAATGTCGACAGCATTACTTCTTAGTTTCGTATTTACTTTTCGTTCTTTGAAAGTAACGTATCGTGTGGATGTTCTATAAATAGTACAGTAAGTCGTGTTACAACTGAGTGTTACTCCAGAAAGTTATATATAGTATTTTACAAATATCGTTGTAACTTGAAAAACTGGAATGTCATACTTACCTATCAATCATTTTAAATCATCAACGCATGCTCATTTTAATACTTAAAGGACCTTACCTGAAGTGTCCAGAAAAAAGATGAAACTGTATGGTTCTCTTGAAATATTTCAGGTTTTACGATACAATGTCTCATAGTATTTCTCACTTAAATATTTTGAAAGACATCTAAGAAAGACAATGAGGTCTGTATTTGCCCTCGATGATATCTCCATTTATATTTCCCTTAACTTCTAAAACATGTAGACTTCATCGTATCCATTAACCATCGACGAAGCGTCTGTTCATATTGGTATGACTTTGTGAACATTTAGCCCTAATGAAATGTCCGTTAACTTCTTATATTGCATTTAGAACATTTATTCATCATTACATGTATTAACCCTTGATGAAATGTCCGTTTGGATACCATTGTATCATTATGAACCCTGACTGAATTGTCCGTTTAAACATTGAATGAATTAGCCCGGAGTGAAATGTCCGTTTAGACTCACTACATTGATTGTGTTAGCCTTGAGTGACATTCCCGTTTAGACTCCATTGTATGTATTAACCATATGTGAAATGACAGTTTAGACTCCGTTGTATGCAGTAGCCCTGTGTGAAATGTCGGTTTAGTCGCCATTGTTTATGTTAGCCTTATGTGCAAAGCCCGCTTAGACTCAACTTGCATGTATTTGCCCTGTATAAAATGTCCGGTTAGACTCCATTGTAAGTAACAGCACTGCCTAAAATGTCAATTAGGCTCCATTGTATGTAGTAGCCCTGTGTGAAACGTCCGTTTAGACTCCATTGTATGTAGTAGCCCTGTGTGAAAAAATGTCCGTTTAAAATGCATTATATGTAATAGTACGACATGAAATGTCCGTTTAGACCCCATTGCATGTAACAACACTGCATGAAATGTCATTTAAGAAGGAGCAAACAATTAATTTTGGTTTAATGTAGTAATGACCTTAAGAAACATACATAGTGACGTGATACCAAATTACGAAGCTTTAAGGAACGTTATGTATTAAACTCACATCATTTTAAAAGAAACTTGTCTTTTTCGAGGGCCGGAGAGAGGGGAGGGGAAAGTCGGGTAAGAAATATGATCTTACCTATTTTACAAAGTAGATTACAAGTATGTGTGTGTGTATGTATGTACGAGACAGACAGAGACAGTCACATTATCCTGACACCAGACCGACCAGTCCTAGCACACCTCTTAATGCCAAGCAAGACAGCTGTTAGTACCATTTTTTTATTTATATGACTCAGGCGAGGTTCGAACCCGCCACCTCTCGCATCCGAGGCGGACGCCCTAACCACTAGTTCATCGGAGCGGGTCATCGCAAGTATGTATTACACTGTAACGTTTTTGACATATGCGGTGACAAACTGTGGCTTTTACTTTTAACTAATAGTCATATTTCTGTGGTTTAATTCCTGGCGCTACCGTGACTTAAATTGTAGCGAACTCTTCGTACAGTACAGTACAGTACACCAAATGCGATGGTTCATTTTTGTATGGTTTGTTAGATATCGACATTGTAGCTAGAATGATAACCATACTATTCTCCGAGTTATAAAGTATTCCTTTCATGGAAGAAAACTTCCAGATCTATTGCCTAGAAAAAGAATAAATGTCAACAGTATGTTCCATTTCTTACAATCGGCAGATTTTAAACTTGAAGTTAAACAACAATCAAAAGTAATAAACACCCCTCCCCGCTCCCCATCTCTGCTTCTCATAGGAGTTACTGTATATAATGTTAAATGCAATTTGTACATGCCCTCGTATTGATTTTAACCAAACTCGAATGTATCTGATAAACGCATTGAGAACAAATTCCCAAAGAAAACGAATGCATACAAACAAATTAAAGTAAAATCGCCATAAATATTCATTCTCTGACAGTAAAAAATGTATTTGAACGTAATTTTGTTAAATGCTCGGTTCTATAATGTATTGAAATTTTGATATGAGATGCATCCAGCGGAATTTCGGCTTATTCAAAATGATAGATTCGTGCAGCCGATAGGAGAGGATAAATTCGGATCAAAAGACAGGTTTAAATCGATCACGTAGTTTATGTTTCCTCTAAACCCGTGTTGGGCACTTGTCCAGCACGTGTAATTTGAGTAAATGACGACCTCACTTGTCCAGCACGTGTAGTTTGAGTAAATGACGACCTCACTTGTCCAGCACGTGTAATTTGAGTAAATGACGACCTCACGCTGGTGGCACCAGGTTTATCAATTCCGACGTATCGTACCAGAAGATCATGAAAAATCCTTCCTTTTATTGGCTGTTGTTTATAGTAGCCTCAAGCGATACACTATACCAATAGAAAAAGAAAGACGTTAATTCATTGACAAAACCATTTACAACGTTCTTTTCTTCAAACGATCTCAGTTTTTTAAATTATGCATGTGCTAAACGTCCGTCGAGGCGCTAAATTGTAATGGCAATACGGACCTTTAAACAAATTCGACTGACTAGAGAATTAAATGTTCGATTGTGATAAATTATATAAAAGCAAAAAGGAAAATAGATCCACGGCCGAGTCATACCAAAGACTTACAAAAATGGTACTAACATCTGCCTCGCTTGGCGCTCAGCATTAAGAGGTTAGTGTTAGGACTTATCGGCCTGGTGTCAGGATAATGTGATTGGGTGAGACATCATACTACATGTCTGAGGCATGATGCCTCAGTGCTAGACATCACTATAAACTGCCTCACTGCAGACATCGTAGCGATATGACTGAAAAATTGTTAAAGCTACGTTAAAAATCCTAATCAAACAAAGAAACAAACGAAGCACCTAATGTCTTTTAATATTGTGCGTAGATATTAAGCTATCATCAGATCGGATGTGATTGGGTCTGAGAAAAACAATTGCCTCCAGTGAAAATCCCGGATTTGGAGACTATGCTCATCTGTGAGCATGGTTAGATATTTCATGTTAAGAAATATATAATTGCATGTCGAATGAGGGAAACTAAAACGATGTTGTTCCTTGGCATAATCGTGGTTACACCCGCATTCTGCAAATCGACAATAGTACTAGTTTCGGGACAAAATGTCAGGGAACATAAATTCGTAATGCATTTTATGTCTACCCATAAACTTAGTCTCTCAAGGCTTAAGGGAGCAAGCTAATAGAGTTAGCTGCAAACAATTCGTAAAACATACCCTTGTGAATTGTTGTCTCTAATTCCTTGATCTTCGCTAGGAGTGGATTGTTTGAGGGTTCTGACGCAATCTGCACTCAGGATCTATGGTGCATTTATGCATCGAAATTCACAGTATGTTATTGTCTAATTGTAGCGTAAAGAACCCATTTTCTTCCACTTATTTTCCCATTTGAGACTGCCTAGTTTCATATATTGGTATCATCAAAGTAAACTTTAAGACAAACGCAATTGTTACTATTAAATTTGTCCAATAAATGACGAGGCAGTTCGCTATCACAGTAACACATGTTGACATAAAGTACACGATACATCTTACAAGAGAATTTAGTGTCTCTGTTAGAATTGAATTATAATCAAATTAGAAACAAAACTGAACTTGCAAAAGTAGGAAATCTCTTTTCTGAATTCGATAAATGGAGTTACTGAGGACATGTTATTGAAACATCGTAATCTTTTTGTATATTAATCGTCAAACGTTTCCTTCCTCCATAATTTTGTAAGTTTGCAATCTTCCCGGTATTTCCGAATTTTTTCTTTTTTTTTTTGATCACGAAACTCTCGCTATATTCTTTGTTCTTTATGTATACTTATGTTGGTCTTCTACAGGTACCATCAACGTGATAATGTAAGTTTTCAATAATCCTTGATACATTAATAACAGGTACATATTTCTTTGAAGTTTTTGTTGTCAATATAATTTGATAGCTCTGAAGTAAATATCACTTTATCTGATTTTTTATAGTCAACAAGTAAGTTTACACGTTTATATTAGTGTTTACCTTATGCTAAATTATCAGTGTGTGTCGCTCGTATTTGTTCATGTGATGAAGTTGAGCATCCTGCATATGTTTGTTTGTTTGTTTGTTTGTTTGATTAGGATTTTTAACGTAGCTTTAACAATTTTTCAGTCATATTGCTACGATGTCTGCAGTGAGGCAGTTTATAGTGATGTCTACCACTGGGGCATCATGCCGCAGACATGTAGCATGATGTCCCACCCAGTCACATTATCCTGACACCAGGCCGACCAGTCCTAACACTAACCTCTTAATGCTGAACGTCAAGCGAGGCAGCTGTTAGTACCATTTTTGTAAGTCTTTGGTATGACTCGGCCGGGGATCGAACCGACGACCTCCCGCTTCCGGGGCGGACGCTCTAACCACTAGGCCACCGGAGCGGTTTCCTGCATATGTACTGTTGTGTGAATTTTATTATTATTATTATTATTATTATTATTATTATTATTATTATCATCATCATCATCATCATCATCATCATCATCATCATTATTATTATTATTATTATTATTATTATTATTATTATTATTATTATTATTCGTGGTAGCAGTAGGTATTAGGATCGATTGACCAATACTGTGAATATACTATACTTAAATAGGTTAGCATGGTTCCCATTTTTTTTTAAACCCTTAAAACTAAGGGGGAAAAAAACAAATAGTTGACAAGGTTAGTTAATGACTACCACAATTAAAAACACGAGTTTTTATTAGAATTACAGGAAATATTGTTTACTTTACAACACAGTCAATAGGAACTCCGGTTTTCGGGACACGATGATACACGTCCGTCGTTTCACCTTGAGCGCGCGTGCTCTTGATCCCTGGCTTGGTCTGTTCTTATGTGTGGTCAATACAGTGTGAACTTCTTCTGCAGGGGGTGGAAGTTTCTTTCGTGAAATTGTCAATCTAGCTGTCTTCATTAGTTGAGAATCATTGTTAAATTCTGCGTCAATGTTTATATTAGACCTTTTCAAGTCGGCCTTTTATATTGTTTAGTCAAAAACAAATAAGCTTATCCTGCCATCAAAGTACAACGTTGTCTCAATAGTGAGTGTCTTTATTAGTTTTAATCTGTTACATATACAAGTATGAGATATATTATTGTTTTAATATATTTCATTCTACATTCATTCTAAGGCATACAATTTAAATGCCTTAATACTGCAGTGGTAATACATAAGTACCTAATTAGTATGCAAATATGTGTGCATGCATCGAAGGCTAATAACCACAGTGGTGGCCATATAGACAAGAACAATCTTAGGTCAGTCAAAATGAAAACATACATCGATTTCGCTGTTTAATATTTTCATTTCAGGTTCACTTGCTCTTGTCTTGCCACATCTTTTGCATTTACATTTGTAAGATGTGTTATATGCCCTTCGACTTCGAATATGACCAATTACATCCGCGAGATCTGGTCAATCTGTGCTCTAAACAATATTCAACACACTGGAAAGGACATGCCACTAGCGCTGCTTAATAAACAGAGACGTTGCAGTAACTATTTACATCTAAGGCAACTCCTCTCAGCCAGATGCTAAGTAATTCAATCACGCTGATTACAAATGTTTATAGTCTATTAATATGACAGTTAAAGCTATTTTTTAGGTATACACGAACACTGCTTTACAAGTCTAATTATCATATCATTGCTAATTTATGCAACTAACAAGATTGATTGAGATTGAGCGCGTGCGCAAAATAAATTTAGTGGAGGCTTAAACCTCATTTATATATTGAAGAGAAAGAAATAAGAAATTCATGTGGTGAAAAATCAATTATTAAGTTCAATATATTCCTATTTTTGTGGATGCCTGATTCACAGCATGGAAAGAACTCATCACATCGATGTTTTAATGAAAAAAACTGAATGTAGTTTACAAGAGCATTATTGTGATTCCAGCACATTTCAGAAAGATATTATTCAACTTGCAAGAAGCCATGCCATACCATGCCCGCATTTTGCAAAGGTATACAGTTACGTGGTGACACTTAGGATGATTAAACTTGATAAGTTAATGCTAAGGAAATACTTGGCATCCTTTAAGCCAAAGTTTATTATCACCTCTTAAGATACGTACTGGCTTAAGGAGGCAATATGACTTTCTATTGATACTTATTGTTCTATTCACATGCTATGGTTATATTAATGCGATGAACAACGCAGCTGATTGTCTTACTAAATCTAAAATTTTATTATTTTATTTTACAGAAGGGAAGTAATACATGTAAGGACATATACATATTTAATCTTCTTTTTCATGAGTTAGAACTGGATAAATTTAGTGTCCTCGGCAGTTATTTGATACCGTTTCTGCAACGAATAATTGCAAAGAAATATATGTATGTATGTATGTATGTATGTATGTATGTATGTATGTATGTATGTATGTATGTATGTGTGTGTGGGGGGGGGGTAGGCAGGCAGGAAGGCAGGTAGGTAGGTAGGTAGGTATATGTGTGTTTATGAGTGCTTGTGTGCATGCATGGTAGTAGAACTGTAGGTAGGTTAGAGATAATTCCATTCATATAATAATAATAATAATAATAATAATAATAATAATAATAATAACAATAATAGTAATAATAATAATGAGGACTTTGTATAGCGCATAATCTTTAGAAGCTCTACGTGCTTTACAACATCTATAATGATATAACTACAGATAAACAAAACAAACAAAAAAAATGCTGAAAATATGTAAGGCACGGAACATTGATAGGTCTCTAAGTTTGGTCTTGGAGTCGAAAAAGATGAGTTTTAAGAGCACTCTTGAAACTGATTACTGTGTCTTTATGTCTAATTTCAATGGGTAATTAATTCCAAATTGATGGGCCCTGGTATGCAAAAGAACGTTGTCGATATGACTTCGTTTTCAGAGTGGGAACAATGAGTATCGATTGCCAGAAGAGGAGCGTAAGTATCTTGCTGTTGTGTACACATGTATGAGGCCGGATAGGTATCTTGGAATGGAGTCCATCAGTGAAACGTAGCACAGAGAACTAAGGTTGTGTTTGATTTTGGATCGAATGAATGAACAGTTTTGAACGTTTTGAAGTTTCTGGAGTAGATATTGAGACGAACCAGACATAACTGAGTTACAATATCACAATCTTGAAAGTACTAATGAACACACGTATTTTAGTGGCATCAACTGAAAGTTACTTGCGAATGCAGTTGATGTGTGTCATCTCAAGATATGCAGCCTTGTATTTGTACATGACATGTTGGTGCAATGTGAGAGTATTGTCTAGAGTAACACCTAGGTTTCGTAGTGATTGTGTTAATTAATCTTGGTGTTGCTGATATTTAGTGTGTGATGTAAAGGATGTGAATGAGAAATTATTTGTGTTGTGATAAAAATGGCCTCAGTTATATCATCATTCATCTGCAGCTTGTTACATGTCATCCATGATTTCACACCAGAAATGCACCGCTTTACTCCTTGAATGGTAGCATCAACTTCAGTTGGGTGGCTAGACTTGTATAATTGGGTGTCAACAGCATACAACTGGTGAGACAGTGGATGATGATATAGGACACTTGAGAGCGGTTGAGTGTATAGACTGACTCGAACAGGTCCAAGAACTGACCACTTTGGAAAAACCACAACATAAATCAACTGGGCTGGAGTGTATTTCATTTGCAGATACAATTTGTGTCCAGTTGACTAAGTAGGACTTGAACCACTGTAAAGGCTGTATTGTGAATGCCAAAAAATACATGCTGGGGACAGTGAAATAATATGTCATGGTCTATTGTGTCAAATTCTGCAGACAAATCAAGGAGGGTGATAACTGTATTCTTGCAGCTATCCAAAGCAGAGAGAATGTAATTAAATACTTTCAGAATAGTAGTTGAAATATTATGGCAAGGGAAATATGCAGACTATACATTGCTAAAACGACTGTTTGAATTCAAATGAGATACAACCTGGGTTAGAACAACTTTTTCTACGATTTTGTATATGAACGAGACAGTATAAACTGGGTGGTAGTTCTTTAAATCGTTATAGTCAAGTGTAAGTTTCTTCAGCAGAGGCTTTACGATGACAGTTATGAGAAATGATGAGAGTTCACAGGATGAAAGAGAGAAAGATATTAATAACATCAGTTAGTGAAGGCAAAATTGGGTCTAAGCACTCAAGCAGCAGTGATAATGGAATTGGATCAAGTTCACAAAACTTTGATGAACTCTTCATCACGGTTTTATATTGTCGCTGAAATACTGTAACATAACTGGATGGTGACAATTGAAATTGTGTTTTCAAGCGTATATCTAATGGTTTATACTTTGTCACGGAAGAAATTTGCAAATAGGTCCGAAAGATGTACTGGAGAGAAGGTAGTTGGAAATGGTGTACATTTGTTGCTTGACATTAGTTTGTTAATTATCTTGAAGAACTCTTTGCCACTTTAAGTCCACGTGATCTTACTACTATAGTAGGATAATTTGGCTAAATGGAATATGTTTGTAACTTTCTTCTTACCGGCTTCATATATTTGTTAATGAATAGCAAGTCTGTTAGAAACTCAAAGACTCTCTGCTTTACGGCAATATCGTTTAGCAATGCGAAGTTGGTCCCAAGCACTGCAATACCACGGAGAACACTTTTTTCATTGATACTCTGCACGTGGTGACTGGGGCATGTTTCTCAAGCAGTGAAGGCAGTCAGTTATCAAGTTGTTCTGCTGTGGTAGGTAAGACAGTTGTTAGGTTTTGTGCGATGTCGTGCATTTGTTTGGTTCTGTTGATGAATTGGAGGTTCCTCTTAGTAGAAAATAAATATAATGCAGAGGTGATCTGATGCAAGTTCATGGGATACAAGGGTGGATTGCAGAATATTATCATCAGGTCTATGAAGAAACCAATCTGAAATGTGAACACATTTAGGGGTGGGTTGGCTAACTGACTGTTCAAAGTTGAAAACTTGAATAGACTCTAGAAGGTTTGACATGTATGGATATCCAGGACAGACACAGTGAAAGTTGAAATCTCCAAGAATAAGTCGGTTGCCACCTATCGAATTTCCTTTTTCCAAAAGATTCGGAAACTGCTCCAAAAAAAAAGATTCAGTCAGATTGTTTTTCCTTGGAGGAGGGCTGTATAGACATAAAAAATGAAATGACCTTTGTTCCCGCGTGAGCGTTATTTGGACTAGTTCAAACAATGTGTGGAAGAAATTGAAGATTGTGTTGTATTGAAAACATTTTATCATGGAATTCTTTGTGATGATAACAATTCCACTTCCGCGAGTGTGACGTGGAAACGACTTGATGGAGCAAGTGGTTGGTGTTAAATCCGCGCACTTGGGCTCATCGCCTGATGCTTTTAGCCATGTTTCTTTTAGGGAGAAGATGTCGATATTCTGGTCATTGATAAAATTAACTATTTCTGTGCGCTTGTCCGGTGGTCATACTGATTGGGCGTTGAATAATGCAATACGCAATGGTATCTCTGGGACAGTTGGTACAACGATTGACGATTTAAGATGGATTTGCACAAGGGTATCAAAATTAACGGTCGAATTTTCAAATTGTTTAGCTTGAAAGTGGGAAAGGGAGATAACTTGAATTATTCTTCCTGTTCTACATTGGCTGCTTCTGTTTACATTTAAGTAATGATGAATGTAGTCTTGAGCACAATGACTGGCGATCACATGATGGCTGTTTATTTAAAAACAAAGGGTATCTTAACTGCGGAACACGACAGCTGAGAAAAAATATAATTGCTCTCGTTTCCAAAAGCAAGGAGATGAAGAAACACATACGAACTGACCAGCTAATGCATGATGAAATACAATAATGTAGACGAAGATAGACAACAAAAACGAAAGAGTTGCGTCAAGTCAGTTAAGCAATAGTAGCAATCTTTCCGGAAGTCTATATACCTATCAATACATTGTACATATTTCAGCCAATTTATCTACATATCGATGTAGAATTTAGAAAAAAAAATCAGTTAAAGTAAATTTTTCATGTAAAAGGACTATGATGAATGCAGTTCCATCATAGATCTCACCCCGTAGATAATAAACACATTCATTTATATATTTATTTAATTAATTAATTGATTGATTGCTTGATTTATTTGTTTATTTTTTTATTGAGTTTTTGATTGATTGATCGATATTTGATTGATTTAGTTATTGACTTTTTGATTGATTTTTTGATTGATTGATGGAATAATTGATTGGTTGACTATTTGACTAATGAACTGCTTGGTTATTGGATTCAGGCTTAAAACTGGGTGAGGTTATGTGTATTTTGGCACTGCATTATTATCATGTGGGAAAAATTTGAATATTGAGATAGATAGATAGATAGATAGATAGATAGATAGATAGATAGATATATAGATAGATGGGTATATATATATATATATATATATATATATATATATATATATATATATATATATATATATATATATAACGTGTGTGTGTGTGTGTGTGTGTGTGTGTGTGTGTGTGTGACTATGGCATGCTTATTAAACTGAAAAGTAAAAGTATCAGCCCTCGAATGAATTGGTAATAATGAGTTTTGATGTCAGAGTGAGTTTTGAAGAACATTTTGCGGAATCTTTTAATCCAATATGAATATATTTTTTATATGCCTGTACTGCGTCTTATTTACAATTAAATTTGAACCGCTTCTCTGGCCTAGTGGTTAGAGAGTCAGCCGCGAAAGCGGGAGGTCGTGGGTTTGATCCCTGGCCGAGTGATATCAGAGAATTACAAATAAATGGTACTTGCAGCTGCCTCGCTTGGCGCTCAGCATTAAGTGGTTAGTGTTAGGACTGGTCGGCCTGGTGTCAGGATAATGTGACTGGGTGAGACATCATGCTACACGTTTGCGCATTATGCCCCAGTCCTAGATATCACTGTAAACTGCCTCACTTCAGACATTGTAGCGATATGACTGAAAATCTGTTAAAGCTTCGTTAAAAATCCTAATCAAACAAACAAACAAACAATAAAAGTTGCTAACTTAAAGATCTCGCCTTGCAAAATAGTAGTGCGACTTAAAGCTGCTCTTAATTATATTTATGTCCATTTAACAACGAGTGCGTCTTTACAACAAAAACGATTGGTAGCAGCATAGGATTCAATTAAGATATCGTGGTAATATACTGTTTTTGTGCTGGGGGACAGGAGAGGGGAAAAAGCAATGCAAAATCACGTCTGTCCGACGTTGGTCTATTTTGTATATTTTTTCAGTTTTTCATGCTAAATGCGGAGGTTAATGCATAACTGATGAAATTGTCAATTTTTATAAATTTTTTAGTTTAAAGAAACTGTTCACAATGTCTTGAAAAACATCAAAAGTCTACATGAAACAAAAAGCATGGCTTCGGTTTCTCTTCAAAAAAAACTTCTTCCCGAATGGAAATAACTGTGATAAGAAGAGATAAAAAGAAATAAGAAACAAAAGAGGTTTAAATTATATATTTATTAACATGTTTTGCACTGTACTTTGAAAACTAGAAAAGTAGAATCCATTATATTTCTTCACACAAAGTTAGATCTATGTTGCTTAGCAACCGTCTGGGATTATATGAAAGATCAGGAAAATATAACAAATCTTAACGATTAGAGAATGTTTCCGCATAATAATAAAGTTAACATTGTTCAGATTCAGTTTGATATTCTCTACTAATCACTTGACCTGAAAACGCATAATTACAGTTCTGAAAGTGTGAAAGTAATTTAGCCATGGTATCTGAATGAAAGCTGCAACAACTACAATCTTTTTACCAATCCACGAGAAATCAGCCTCCTTTTCCCTTTGCCTCCTGTCAGACTTTGTCCTGTCCTGTCAGATTTTGTCCTGTCAGATTTTGTTCTTACGTTTTATTGATGTTAATACAAAAATCTTCAATTATGGCTGTTTGGTTAATGGATTGTTTTTGTTGATCAAGAAATCATCACGTGAAGAAACTAGCAATAAAAAATGGCAGCAAAGCGATTAAGGAATCGTGTCAATTACAACATTATTAACTTAACGAATAACTCAATAATCTAATAAATGACTGCGAATATAAATAATCCTTCCATCCTTCCTTCCTAGCCTCCTTCCTTCCTTCCTTCCTTCATGTATGTATGTATGTATGTATGTATGTATGTATGTATGTATGTATATATATATATATATATATATATATATATATATATATATATATATATATATATATATATATATATATATATATATATATATATATAATAATAATAATAATAATTAACCTAAAATACATACTTTACCTTCGTCAGTCAGCGAAAATCCAGCCATGATGGCAAAACGAAACGTCTGTAAACTCAGAACTCGGATAGACTTTGTTATTAATATTTATTATTTCTCACTGACTTAAATATAGTTCCAAGCAATATAATACTCGCAATAGACTTTTTCTTTCGGCAATGTAGACTTTTCATTCATTCGGTAGTGTTCGTTCAATTCTGTATTCAAGAAATTTGTCCACTTGCTGCTTTCATTTTTCCTACATTAGAACTTCCATAACGCAACCAGGGAATCCGCCATTCTCTTTCTATGTATTCCATATTATCGAATAAGATCTAATAAATGGTAATCCAGGAAAATGCGTTGCCTGAAGGATTAAACTTATTACATGAATGGGCCTATTCTGAAAAGTCGTTATGGAAGATAAGATTTGCATCTAGATAGATAAGAGGTCTCATATGTTATTCATTTCTTGTGAGATGCATACTAACTTGATTTTGTTGTTGTTATACGGTTTAACGCCATTTCTATTCACAAAATATGCTATACTTGGCAGTCAGTATAAATGGTTAATGAAGAACCCGGGAAAACCTAGGAAAGAACCACCGACCCTCGAGAAGATACTGGCAAACTTTCTCACATACACACATTGACCGAGCCCGAGACTCGAACACACGCAGACAGATGTGCGATGGATGTGATTCGTCACGGTGCGCGATTTAGACCACTAGGCCAGTCGGTCACTCGGGGTCACCATATGAACTGATGAGGAATACAATTATATACGGTTTTATATTTATAACTACGTATAGTGTGGTTTATTGTGTATTTCGCTGAAAACTGAGGCAAGTTGTACACAGATGCATTTCCATCCAAAAACAAAATCCTCATCAAATAAGAGCTTTTTTCAAATGAAATTTTCTTTGCCCGATATCTTTCCGGGTAACAGTTTATCTATTCTATTCTACTGGGCTTTTAAGTACTTCCGAGCCCAACTCCAAGATCTTTCACAAACTATGTTGAGGCGATTGTGTTACGTAAATCTGATTTAAATAAATGTGTTTATTTTCTTTCTATATTTTAATGGCTTATTTGTTAGTATTAAAAACAATTATATTACATCCTATTATAATATAATATAATATTGTTTACGCGAATTTGCATGTTCTTCTTCAGAAAGTCAGTTTGACCTGACTTTTTGTAAACACCTTAGGTTGACCGTGATCCTGACCTTAATTCAAAATTGGTAACAGCCACGTAAACAAGTTCTTTTTTAATTTATTTTTATTGTGAGAATAATAAGAGCGATATCGGGGCTGTATATTATAGTTGACCATAGGCTTATAAATATTTTTGGTGAAGTAAACATTTTTTTTTTATTCTTAAAGTAAAATGATTGGTTGTTGTCAGTATCATGTTAGGAATAAGTCACGTAAACATGATTACGTGACCTTCATACGGTTATCTAATTTGCATTACAAATTACCATATAACTTTTCTTTCAGAGATTTAATCTCAGATTGTGCTTTAAACAGTTGAAGTTAAGTCGTTTTCTTCTGTTGTAGCCAGTTTTCGAATTATTTGCAAAATGTTCTTCCAATTATTTGAATTTAAAAAGATTAGTTCGCTTCTCGGAAATATTTGAGTGCTCATACAGAAGTCGTGCACAAATACAGTTCATACAAGTTTTATTCGGATTTCCAACACCGGAGTCCTATTTCTTGTGTTTCTGCTATGAACTGTAGATACAACAGTATACAGACAGCGTCATCGTCTTCCATCATGGATTTTCATTGGGACTCCAACTGAGTTCATTTGAACCTTTCATTACTAGAACTTTTAAAACATTTTTTTCGTGGAGTATTCTTGGATTAATTTTGGATTTGATTTTTTAAACCGTAAGTTTTTTCCTCCATTTTAACGTTGTTTTCCAGTGAAATAAAGTATTTGTTAAATTTTACACAGCTTGTTGTTTTCACTTTTCTATGTTATTGTTAATTAGAGCCTAAATAGGCAACACTTGTTACGAAATCGAACAATTGTAATTGTACTGCCTTAAAAAGCATGAGATACGGAATACTTCCAGTAAAAACAGGAAAGGGCTCGATAATATCCATTTATAATCACCATCCAGATTAAAATATTCGATTTAATGGAACCCATAGTACGGTTTGAAGCGTATTTCATTTAATCCTAGATTAATTTGTATATACATGCATTTCAGGCCACAGGCTGGCAGGGGCTGCAAGAGAGCCAATTGCCCCGCCGGTAATGTTTAGAATCTACTGTGCAATATATGCATTTGAATTTGGCTTTGACCTTGCCTATCTCCCACCACAGGGAAAATTGTATTAGACGCACAACGAAGTGTGTTATTCCTTTGTGGTAATAGTTACGCGTAGAGTCGTTACAGCTAAAGATAAAGCTTGGGGATTGATGGGAGTAATGACCAGTTGAAACAATTCAATTAAACAAATTCTACATTGAAACAATGCATTAATGATCTAGGTATCATATTCACCTTACTGATTGTCAAAAAAATGAAGATAAAATCCTGTATGGGAAGCGGAGACTGCTAAATGTTTCGATTTTGTAAGCGTGTATGATTGACTATGTTTGTGGGGAAGTGACTATGTGCATGTCATTTTGCATATAATTAAAAGATATTTGTAAATATTAATTTATTTGAAATAAGTTTGGAAAAATCCCATTATAAGATCACCGTAGGCATGTTATTGGATATATGTATATAATCTACAGTCCCATTAATGTCTTCGGTATCATTTCATGAAGAAATGCCCTAGCCCTGGTCTGTTGTAATAATGATCTAGAAGACGTCCCAGTCCTCGTACATGGTAATAACTAACACAAGACGAAATCCATTGTCATGACATGTGGTAATAATTAACACAAGACAAAATCCATAGTCATAGTACGTGGTAATAATTAACACAAGACAAAATCCATTGTCATAGTACGTGGTAATAATTAACACAAGACAAAATTCATTGTCATAGTACGTGGTAATAATTAACACAAGATGAAATCCATTGCCATAGTACGTAGTAATAACTAACACAAGATGAAATCCATTGTCATGACATGTGGTAATAATTAACACAAGACAAAATCCATTGTCATAGTACGTGGTAATAATTAACACAAGACAAAATCCATTGTCATAGTACGTGGTAATAATTAACACAAGACAAAATTCATTGTCATAGTACGTGGTAATAATTAACACAAGACGAAATCCATTGTCATAGTACGTGGTAATAATTAAAACAAGACGAAATCCGTTGTTATAGTACGTGTTAATAATTAATACAAAATGAAATCCATCGTCATAGTACGTGGTAATAATTAACATAAGACGAAATCCATTGTCATAGTACGTGGTAATAATTAACACAAGACAAAATTCATTGTCATAGTACGTGGTAATAATTAACACAAGACGAAATCCATTGTCATAGTACGTGGTAATAATTAACACAAGACAAAATTCATTGTCATAGTACGTGTTAATAATTAAAACAAGACGAAATCCGTTGTTATAGTACGTGTTAATAATTAATACAAAATGAAATCCATCGTCATAGTACGTGGTAATAATTAACATAAGACGACATCCATTGTCATAGTACGTGCTAACAATTAACTCAAGACAAAATCCATTGCCATAGTACGTTGTAATAATTAACAGAAGATCAAATCCATTGTCATGGCATGTGTTAATAATTAGCACAAGATGAAAGCCATTGTCATAGTACGTATAGTACGTGTTAATAATTAACACAAGATGAAATCCATTGCCATAGAACGTGGTAATAATTAAAACAAGACGAAATCCATTGTCATAGTACGTTGTAATAATTCACACAAGGAGAAATACATAATCCTGATACATTGTATCAATTCCCGCAATAAGAAATCCCAGTCCCGATACGTGATAATAATTCACACAAGACGAAATATGTAGTCGTATTACGTAGCAATAATTCACACAGAAAGAAATCCGGAGTCCTGATACGTGGCAATAATTCATACAAGCAGACACCCTTGTCATGATGTGTGGCAATAATTCACACAAGCAGACACCCTTGTTCTGATATGTGGCAATAATTCACACAAGCAGACAAGTCTGTCCTGATATGTGGCAATAATTCACACAAGAAGACACCCCTGTTCTGATATGTGGCAATAATTCACACAAGCAGACAAGTCTGTCCTGATATGTGGCAATAATTCACACAAGCAGACACCCCTGTTCTGATATGTGGCAAGAATTCACACAAGCAGACAAGTCTGTCATGATGTGTGGCAATAATTCACACAACCAGACACGTCTGTTCTGATATGTGGCAATAATTCACAAACGCAGGCAAGTCTGTCTTGATATGTGGCAATAATTCACACAACCAGACACGTCTGTCCTGATATGTGGCAATAATTCACACACGCAGGCAAGTCTGTCTTGATATGTGGCAATAATTCACACAACCAGACACGTCTGTCCTGATATGTGGCAATAATTCACACAACCAGACAAGTCTGTCCTGATATGTGGTAATAATTCACACAACCAGACAAGTCTGTCCTGATATTTGGCAATAATTCACACAATAGGACATTACCAGGGCATCCCATTTTACATGAACAGGGCTGCGTACAATAATATCACGGTATGGTGGGATCTGCGAACCTAACTATTCGTTATTGTTCAGACGTAATTCAACATTCAAAACGTACCATGGGAACTAATTGGCATGCGTTTAGTATAAGCTGTTAAACAACAACCAAAGAAACCAGCCATTGCGTAACAGAAGAAACAGATTATATGGAACATATATTGAGCCATATTTATATTATTACTCAAAAGATCATTTTTAAATGCAATGATTTGATAAAAAAAAATTTAGACTGGAAACTTTAAGGTCTTAAATGTTGAAAGACATATATTGGTGTTCTTGTAACCTTACAAACGGCATGTAATTTGAGGACGGCGACAAGGTTCAACTGAGACAAGTTTATTCATCGCTCGAGTATCGTCATGTGTGACCCCGTCATGGGAAAGGCGATAGATAAGAGTTAAATATATGTCCCCTTGTTAGGCTTGTTTCCGGGTGTGGATCACGGCGACGAAAAAGTCGTCTTCCATTACTTGAAAACACACAGCAACCTCGACCAATAGAATGAGGAATGCTCACAAAAGGACAAGGAATAATTCCTCCATCGACTTGGTAGAGGCAAAGTACTCCCAAATCCAGACACGAGTCGTGTTTACGTCAGAGATCTGAATACAAAACTTGACGAGCTGTCACCTTCTATCATATGGTATCCTTATAGCCAAGAGCCGTTTCAACCAAACAGTACGTGTAAAGTTTATCCGCAAAGCTAACTCGGGCATTATTCCAAGCTATTAGTGATTTCTAATAGACGCATTACGATATTTCCACACGAATCGTTCAATTCGACAAAAATTTATATTGTACGGTAGAGATTTGGATGCCGGAACTGAGAGTGGGACGCTCGATTCTCATTTCGTAGAAAAGGAACGGAAATAAATCGGTATTCGCCATACACAGTTTCTATACTCAGTAACAAAATATATACCATCTTTGGACATTCGAATTCATCTCGACCTAGAAGCAGCAAAACTCAAATGCTGCAAATGTTGGAAAGTTCAGTTTAACTATCTTGATTATCAAATATCTGAAAGCAAAATAGTCGATCTTTCCTAACTGAAAATATCTTCTTCAAACATTATTTTACAGTTTATATTCAATTAAAAAGCCTCCTATCGTGGCCGTAATCAATTTATACAGACGGCTCGAAAAAATGGAGGCCAGTCAATAGTTGCAATTACATCTCGCGGTGCCAACTCGAGCAAGTTGTCCAATAAAGGCTCGTTTCCTTTCTGCTTAGATTACCTATGTACTCAAAGTTATTTTTAACTACATTGAACCTCACAAACATGACTTGTCATCTTTTTAGATTCCATTGCCAAATTGAAAATCTCACGAATCCTAAACCTTTAGAACCCACTACTACCCCATTTCGTACAGAAACATTATCGAATAATTGAGTAAAAGAGAGTTGATGGTTACCTAATCACCCTGATGATAATGAACTGGCAAATAAAGCAGATAAAGATGTCATGTAGTCTCACGTTTCCGAAGGATTATTACATTAACTGAATAGAATAGTATTCCTATCATGAAAAATATATTCCATAAGCAAGATTCCGAGGATTAAGTCCATCATTGTAGAATTGTTTCCCTCACATAGAACACATTATAGATACTAGATAGTATTGTGAGTCGGGAATTGGACAGCATACTTGACCATTGCTTGTCACTGGAAGGGTGAATTTCATCCATATCTCATACCTTGAGTGACCATTGAGATGGAGATACATTCTTTTGTTTCGACTTCAACTCTATGAGACAAAAGTCTTTCATTATTTTTGTAAATACCAACTGAGTGAGGAACCTATAAACATCATATGTCAAAATAAACGCGTAGTTTTCTTAGGGAATTTTGTTTTGTTGATAAAATTTATCAACTTGATTTAAGGATAACATAGTTTGGCCATTTGTTTTAGGTATGTTGCAAATTATATATATATATATAAACAATGCACAGAGTGATACCATCTTTACGTTTCAACATTGATCGTTAGGTATCTCGCGTCTCTGTTTATTCTGGAAGGCGTTACCTTCCGATTTGCTTGGAATATTTATATTTAATCACGTTAAGAAATTTACTTTTAATCCAAGCCATATTGACAGTACTGTACTAGTGTGCCGAGTATACATATATAATAAACTCATATTCTGCAAGGTATTCCTTTATGTTAAATAATGCGATGGCAGCTCCAACTCGTAATATATAATGATACTTACTAATATTCTGTCGTATGCTAAAGCGTTAGACGAGTATGGAATTTTTTTATTGATATAATTGCGTCTGCTAATGATGCATTTGGGAAGTCCACATATTTACTAATCTTTGTTCAGCGTCTGTTACAACTTTGTAAATTGAGAACATACTGGTGGTAAATCTGATGTCGATCATGTATCATCATGATCCTAAAATAAATGAACCAGATATACATATGTGCAGAGAGTTAGCGCTTTAAAATAGCAGGCTTTTGTGTGATGTTGTGTGTGAAAGAGATGAGAGCATCAATCTCTCGTGGCACTAAATGTATCCCCCTCACCCACCCACTTTCATATCATAGGCACTTTTATACGCTAGACCATATCCTCCTATGCGCAACGTGTTCACAACAGTTATTTCCTAACGAGGTTAATAAAATTTCAATTAATATCATTCGCTTCTACAGCCGATATATCTTCCAACATATTAACTGCTCCAGTTCTCGCGAGAGGATGAAATTAACTGTCACGTCGTATTACTTTGTAAATACATTAATGTGATCTCCAAGGGACCTGGTTTTATCAGTGTTCAGTATATAAATGTGTGATCCATTGAATCACTATTTCAGCAGCCGGTATAAGTTCCTTTCTGAAATACTCAGGTCAACTTTCTTCAGTAACTGAAATCGTGCAAAGGTCTTTCGTGCAGGATTAAATTATGCACATCAAAGTCACCTATTATTACTGTTAACAGCAGATATAGTATGTAAATAAGCTTCGTCATTTCACTAAGCTGATTGTATTTTCTGCCAGAGGGTCATTGGATGGCAATCTCTTTAATATACTGAATAGGGTGATAAGTGATAAAATGTATTAATTCATGATTTTGTTAATTCAATTTTTCTTTTTTAGAAATGAGTCAAGTGTTACGTTCTTATGAGAGCATTTCGAATATGAAATAACTAATTATATTTACGTTTGGCCGATTAAACGTCAGCAAGTAAAAACATACATATTTAAGATTCTTGCAACACTAATGGCGACAAGCTTAATATATACAGTACAATATATATATATATATATATCGAATCTACTGAGATTCTCTCTCTCTCTCTTTCTCTCTCTCTCTCTCTCTCTCTCTCTCTCTCTCTCTCCTCTCTCTCTATATATATATATATATATATATATATATATATATATATATATATATATATAACCACACACATGCGTAAATATTCAAATACGAATGTCAATCTATTCCAATCTCCTTTCTCGGGGATAATAAAAGTTCGAGTGTCAATCTATTACAATCTGTTTTCGTAAATCATGCACAGAGATACATGCATATCATTTCCTGAGAAGTAAAGTAAAGTAAATTCAATTCATAGCATATATCCGTTGTTTCAATTGACCAATGCAAACTATAAATGTCAGAGTCTAAGTCTAGCATGGGAATCTATGTTGCATATTAGCCATTATTTTTTTATCACGTTGCAGACATGATTGTATAAGCTTCACACAAGAGTATTTGTTTTCCTTAATAAGAGCTATATCCCTTGAATGTTGTGTGTTATTATTGTACGGCTGGGCGCTGCTTCACGTCCCAAGATTGGACTGTCTATAATGTAATGTAATAAACAATTGAATATCATGATAATAATCTATCCATGAACATAGGAAACTATTTACTTACTAATCAACCTTTATGATGCTAGTGTTAAACTCTCAATCGATGCTGTCATGTATGGCCCAAATTTATGAAAAGAATGATTGTGTAATCTTTATCCCAAATGTTTGTAAAGAATGATTTATTCGTTTCCAGATGATATTGCCAGCGATAGCATCATACATTTTCTTGTTACTATTACCCGCGTCGGAAATCTCCACCAAATTATATCTTCGTGGATAACAATGTGCAATTGAACGAAAACAGAACTAAAGCATGTGTCGTCCTGTTATTCGTTTTACTTTATAAGAATATATTTCTTGAACATCATTAGATGAAGTTTATAGATCACTGCATCTCATACAAACCGACCTCTTGATCCAACAAGCCAGTCATCGATACTCTGACACTTTCATATCACTCACATAACTTTACACCGAGATAGTGTAGCCCAGCATATGGTAAATACAGAGGATGTCCAAACGTTTAAATTACATTTATTTCTGTCAGCGTGAATATTTCCGTACTCCAGCTTTATTCAAGCTGGTTTTTATGAAATAGCATAAAGTTACAATGGACGTTTCCGTTTAATAATTATTTTTAGTTATTATTATGAAGATAAAAGAAATTATATTTTCCACTTTAAGAAGTTAGATTTTAGCAAATGATTAATAGACGAACATACAATTACATACTTGCGTGTGATTTTCATTCTACATCAGTTCGCAATAAATGCGTAACTTTTAGCATGTCATGTATTTGTCTTGGTCGTTTAATGTCAAACGGTAGAGTTCATGATTTCAGCCCCTATTGGCAGCCACAACGCCTTTAGCTGATGTTCATTGTACACTAGATCGATTTATCACGATCAATTATTCATTTGCGAACGCCAGTGTGAATTGCTACTGACACTAAAATTACATACTTTGCAACCAACTAGACCTATTTAAATGGTAATATCAGTGTATATGCCATGTATTCATCGCTCATGAAGGAGTTCTCATATTTTTGACGCTACGTTTGCTAACATAGCTTTGTTGGCAATGAGTTTTATGATACGCTAATAAAATTTAGGACAACTATAAAAGCAATTTTTAACCGGAATCACTATTTATGTTGAAACATACGGTTGACACTGTATACATGTATTACATTTCGAAATAATGTTTTCAAGATGTAAAAGATATCAACAAATAATATACCAATGCAAAGCTCGTGCATATTGCGCAATAAATTGCGCATAAGGAAATATTTTTAAGACGATATTTTCACATCACTGCTTTATACGGAGCTTTGCCGATCCTGGCATCGATTGGACCATTTTTGCCGATCATGGCATCGATTGGCCCATTTTGGCCAACCATGGCATCGATTGGCACGTTCTTTCAGGTCGTGTAATAAACTCAGACGTAACGGTTGGAATACAAATCAATTTGATGCGTGTTGTTGATTCTCCTCTGACAGGGTGCACCATCTGTTTTGGAAAGGACAGCATGCAGGATATGGTTTCTACAGTAACTCTAAGTTATCTTTTGAATTAACTAAAACTGTGTGGAAGTTATATGCGATAATGGAATAATCCTCGAATTTCGTAACTCATCAGAAGGTCAGCATGTTTTTTTAGCTACCACATGTGTCAACAATGGGCATTAGATAAAACTGCATCACGTAGTGACGGTTGTTCTGAAATATATTAACATTATCTAATAAAGCAATGCTGTAAAAGTCTTTTACGGATCTCGACTTAATACAGTACGTAATTGGTGTTTACTTATTGCCATTTTCTTTGCTTCCATTGCCGTATTCAATTGATTTTCATAAAACTTTCATTCATTTAAACCAAAAATCATATCCCCGTCCCGAAAAACGTGAAAATAATATAGTAGTTGTTGAAAATAAGAATAAAGCTTTTCAATATATGGCCATACGTTTTGTCGTTCATTCACATTACGTAAATTCTGTAATATTGTGTCGGACATAATCTGACACAGACCTATATTTTTAAAGTATTCTTTGACTTTTATTGAAAAACCATATCCAGTAAGAAGTTGGCATGATTACTAGAAGACTTAAAGTGAACATCGCTCTGTCTCTCTCTCTCTCTCTCTCTCTCTCTCTCTCTCTCTCTCTCTCTCTCTCTCTCTCTCTCTCTTTTTTGCAGAATCTTCCTCTTATGAACATAATGCATACACATTAATATGAGCGTCGACAAGTTTTCACTCAATCTCCGTAGATGGTCAATGGAACTTCGATACCCCACATACAAGGCTTCATCCAGACACTATGTTATCATATCATATCCTCTAAGGTGATTCAAAAACAAATGCAGATACAAAAATCGATATGAACTTTGATAAGTAACCACTTCAAATGAAACTGTCTGATGGGTTCAGTCCAAGGGTATATTCCAAATTCAAATATTCCTACAGGCGTCTAGACTAATTGATGAATGAACCCATATTATTCCGACAATTGCAAGTTAGTAGATTCGTTACAACGAGTTACATGTGTTTACTGTACGTACTTCATTACCGTTTCGTTCGATTTTGTTTAATTCTAGTGCTTCCACATTGTAATTGATGGCAGTGTCCCAATACCAGCGACCGTGCGTATCAATGCAGTGCAAAAAAGCTCGTTGTAAGACCGACTTATTAAGCATAAGCAATGTTAAAGTACGTTTTAAGACGGAAGGTGGTTCAGAAAGAGCGGCAAAATAGGACATTTTGCAATCATGTTGTCACTAGTGTCGCCCGCCGCTATGTTAACAATACATGAGTGTGATCTAAGAAATATTATGAGCTTAATCTCATTTTGAACAAAAACAAATTTCCTTTGAAAATACTCAATACAATTGTAACCTTCACTACTTAGAAAAATATTATTCCATGCAGGTCTATCCGACGTTTCTGTCTCCAGTTCAACTGTAACAGCTCTCGATCAAATTTACAGTCTTTGGCATTCGGGGTAATCTCTTAAAGCCTTTTCATGCCTCATACAAAGGTAAATTACTATGTATATGCCTCGATTAAACAATTAAAAGGTAATATAAGTCCACTTTTTTAACTTTAACATTTATTATAGCTTTTTACATATTGATCTTAGGCGCGTTTGCGTCTGATGAACTCTTAAGAGATATTTCCATGGAATTAAAGCAGGATGATGATAAAAATAGTCCTTTGTGACAAGCAAATACCATTTTATCATTACAATCCTTTTCAAATAACAAGTGAAACTTGCATATAACTCGTCCAGAGTAGCATTACACTCTAATGTTTAAGATATTTAATGAAGCCCATTAGTGTCATAAATCAGTAAAAACCCATCGTAGTACAGTAGTTAAATTGAGAACAATGTATAATTTCTTACTATTATTAGCATCTCTTTCACTTTCAATTATGCGAAAATATTTATCTTGGAATTCGTTGTCATTCAAATCCTTATATATCTTTATTTACCTATTATATGTACTGCATGCCAATTTTCATCACCGAAGCAAATTCAGAGAACATGTGAACCGTTTCCGGAAGTAAACGTTATATCATGAATGCAGCGTTCTCAATCTCAGTTCGAAAGCAACAACGATGCCAGTCAAAAGGTGTTCTATGAAACATATTAATGTTGCAATGAAGAAAACAAAAGTGTCAAACGGAAAGTACAAAATATAAGACTGATTAGTTAATTTGAGGTCTCTAACAGTTATGTTAATTCAAACATATCGTATGTCAATTACACTTCAACTACAATGAAAAAGTTCAATGAAATATGTGTTACGCCATTTTATCATACATTATAGATCTTTTATGTTTTTTTTTGTGTATGCAAGGTGAGATGAAGTGCCTCAGGACATGAGAGACGCCAATATCGTAACCCTGTACAATAACAAAGGCGAAAGAAGTGACTTCAACAACTAAAGCGGTGTATCCCTTCTCAATACAGAAAGTAAGGTCTTCACACGCGTCATTCTGAATAGACTGCAGACGCTTGCTGTCAGAGTGTATCCAGAGTAGCAGTGAGGGCTCCGCGCAGAGCTCCACAATTGATATGACCTTCTCCAACAGGCAACTTCAGTGGAAATGCAGATAACAACACAGACACCTCCTCCTTGCATGTATAGACCTCACCAATGCGTTGTATCAGGTCAGCAGAGACGGACTCTTCACAATTCTGGCGATGAGTGGATTCCCCCACCCACCCAAGCTGCTAAGCATGATCCAGTCCTTCGACAATGACATGAAAGACACCATTCAGTATGGTGGCTCAACGTCCAACCCTTTCAACATCCGCAGCGGAGTTAAACAAGGTTGCGTCCAAGCCCCCACGATCTTCAGCATTTTCTTCGATGTCCTGCTAAAACATGCTTTTGGGACATTCAAAGAAAGTAATCTACCTGCACACGCAATCAGACGGCAAACTGTTCAACCTGGCACGACTAAAGGCAAAGGACAAAGTGCGTAAAGCAACCCACAGATACATGCTCTTCGCAAACAATGCTGCTCTAGCCACTCACACGGAAGATGAGTGTCATTACCTGATGGACCACTTTGCTGAAGCATGCGGTGAGTTTTTGCTGACCATCAGCCTAAAGAAAACAAACGTGATGGCTCATAACGCGAACCCCAGGCATCTTCATCAACAACTACGAACTTAAGGTAGTCAGTCAGTTCGTATAGCTCGGCTCTAACATCAACAACAATATATCGCTCGATGGTAGCTCAACAAGCGAATTGGAAAGACATCAAGAACTCTCTCCATGTTGTTGCAGAGAGTGTGGAACAACAGCATGATGAGACTCAACACCTTCCCCGTATCGTGCCTGCGTGCTATGCTCTTTCTTGTATTCCTGTGAAATCTGGACTATGTACTCATAACAAGAGAAACGACTTAACGATTTTAACATGTGTTGTCTCCCACACATACATGGGATCACATGAATTGATGGAGTAAGAAGCAACACGAGATTATTAAACGTGCCAAGATTTCAAACATGGTCACATTCATCCGCCAACGTCGCATCCGATGACTTGGCGAAGTACGTCGGATGAATGACAAACGGATGCAGGAAGATCTTCTTTACTCAGAACTTGCCTCTGGAAAGAGGTCGATCGGACGGCCACAATCAGGTCTGCAAACACGAAATGAAAGCCCTTGAAATCGATGTCAACATCTGTAAAAAGCTTGCTTTAGATAGGCCCAGTTGGCGACACGCTCTCGTCACTGGTTTGAAAGCCGGCTTAGACACTAAACACTTGCTAGCTGATGAAAAGCGATCTCGAAGGAAGAGGAAGCTGCTCCAACACACACCAGACTCAACTTTCAAGTGAAGCACGTGCAGCAAGGACTTCCACTATACATAGCCAATACAGCCACTTCACAACCACCAACCAAGACATATCTCATGCTTGCACTTCCATCGTCTCTAAAACTAATGGATACCAACAACTTCAGAAAATTTTCTTCTGAGCAAATTTAGAAACTATTCATTTCCTCGCCAATTTCTCCGAAACACATAACGATGTAACATGAATAAACAACGTTTCTGTGTAAAAGCTAAATATTATACCGAAGAAAACAGGAAAATAAAAGCATTTTATAATGTTATGTAAATAACAGAATAAATAATAAACATAAAGAGAAACACAATCAAAATGGATTTTCACCGAAAAGATAAGATATAGCGAACTATTGTCAAAGTTTTCATGCGACCCATAAACTCAAATTTAATTAAACTTGCCTTCGTTAATCGTAGTAATTTTTCTCAAGAGAATGAGTGGTGGATTAAATATCGCACTTCACCCCTATTCTCTTCACATTTTGATACAAAAATTATATTTCGGCAATTAGTAATATCTTTATTTATGGAATATTGCCAAAGAATAAATAATTTTCTTTTTAAGTCCCCCTAATGTTCTTTATCGTATGGGCCAATTTATTGTGTCCAAACTTGAAGACTTTCGAAGTATGCAGAGGCCACGTGATTTGTGCAACCAGCATTGCAAATGTTTGTTTCACCCTACCCCTTAGCGAGTCTTCCCTATGAGATAATGTATAAAGTGTCCATCGCACCAGCTAAAAGAGTGTGTTATAGGTTTCAGCACATGAAAAAGCCACAATGCCTACGTAGTACGACATTTTCTCCATCGTGTATCTCTATCACATGGGTACTGAATCACGAGTCATATCTTGAGCACTATTCAGAAAACTGTTTCTAGACATTTGTTTGTACACGTTGATGCTGATTTATACATCATGTCACCTATTTATTGTCTCCAGTAAGATCTTTGGTAATGCACGTGGAATAAGGGTATGTGGTGGGTGTGTGGATTTATTCTCTCTCTCTCTCTCTCTCTCTCTCTCTCTCTCTCTCTCTCTCTCTCTCTCTCTCTCTCTCTCTCTCTCTCTCTCCATTACTTATGACTAAATTAAAAAGTTGAGCTTACCTGAGAAAGCCTTCATTTAAATAACATAGCAAACAAGTGACATTTTGTGAATATTCTTTTTCCCCTGTCTCAGTTAAAATAGCAATATGAACGATATGAATATAGCGTATTGTGATAGAGTGGAGTCTTTGTATTTGCTAAGTTGATATAATGTCGACGTTACGTACCTGGAAAAAAGTGCATTATCATATCTATCAATAAGATATAAAATTGACATTTCCACAGTTCTTTCTATGTTTCAAAATTGAATTATATCTCCCAATTTCAATTGTTTTCAGTATAAAAAGTGCGTGTTTGTCATTAAGTGTATCTTTTTATCCGTCATGTTCTATGTACATAACTCACCAACCCAAACATATTGTTAAATTAATCCGAATACGTCATTTTGTAGAAAGCTTTGTATTTTGACAGACATTTCGTAAAACCGCGATACTAAAGATCGTATAACTTGATGTATTTTTATTACAATCATCTGTAAATGTTCGCAGAGTGAACTGTAAGTCCTAAGACAAATTGAAATAATAAGGACAAGAGGTTTTATTGCTTAAAGTAGTCGGTGATTAAGAAATATTTTCGTAAACAACGCTAAGATTTTGAGAGCGACATAAAATCAGGGAATTACATTTAAACGGTCTACTGATTTTCAATACACTTTATACTATCATTAAGGGGTCTTACTTCTGAAATTTCACGAAACTTTACTATAAATAAGAGGCTCGTTGCACAAGAGAAAACAATCTGTGAAATCGCGATTTAAATTGAACGAGCTTTAGTTATTATTTTATTTGCATTTATACGAGTTTATCAATTATTGGATACACATTGGAAAAACAGATGTCACCATCTTCGAATGTATCTCTAATACTCTACCCATTGTGGTTATAGACGTGTTTAATCTAGTATTATTTCGATATGTGTATTTCCTAAATGATGTTATACATGTATTGATAGGTATATTATTTCAAACGTGTTTATAAGTCTATAATCTTGATTCCTAAATGAGGTAATACACGTATTTATTAATATATTTGATGTGTATGTTCCTAAATGTTACTATAAAACCGCTCATTTTTATATTACTCGAAACACGTGTTCTTAAATGTGGTTATCAACGTCTATAATGGTGTATCGGCTCGATTCTTAAATGTGGTTATCAACGTCTATAATGGTGTATCTGCTCGATTCTTAAATGTAGTTATCAACGTCTATAATGGTGTATCTGCTCGATTCTTAAATGTGGTTATCAACGTCTATAATGGTGTATCTGCTCGATTCTTAAATGTGGTTATCAATGTCTATAATGGTGTATCGGCTGGATTCTTAAATGTGGTTATCAACATCTATAATGGTGTATCTGCTCGATTCTTAAATGTGGTTATCAACGTCTATAATGGTGTATCGGCTCGATTCTTAAATGTGGTTATCAACGTCTATAATGGTGCATCTGCTCGATTCTTAAATGTGGTTATCAACGTCTATAATGGTGTATCGGCTCGATTCTTAAATGTGGTTATCAACGTCTATAATGGTGTATCGGCTCGATTCTTAAATGTGGTTATCAACGTCTATAATGGTGTATCGGCTCGATTCTTAAATGTGGTTATCAACGTCTATAATGGTGTATCTGCTCGATTCTTAAATGTGGTTATCAACGTCTATAATGGTGTATCTGCTCGATTCTTAAATGTGGTTATCAACGTCTATAATGGTGTATCGGCTCGATTCTTAAATGTGGTTATCAACGTCTATAATGGTGTATCTGCTCGATTCTTAAATGTGGTTATCAACGTCTATAATGGTGTATCTGCTCGATTCTTAAATGTGGTTATCAACGTCTATAATGGTGTATCTGCTCGATTCTTAAATGTGGTTATCAACGTCTATAATGGTGTATCGGCTCGATTCTTAAATGTGGTTATCAACGTCTATAATGGTGTATCGGCTCAATGATAGTGCTACCAATGTGTAATGTACACGAAAACCTTTCCATATAAATAATCAAAATTTAAATTTACACAGTTGTTTTGCTTTTCGTTTCCTATCGATATTGCCATGATGAAATGTATATTCTTGACATAAAAATCGTCTCGATGCCAGTCCAATGTTTAGTTCTTAACTGAGATAACTAGAAACATAAATCGCCGTTTCACCAGTTTTGAACGATTCCCAAATTATGCATTCTCAGGAAATTGAGACAATAAATCCAAATTTCCTTTCCATTCGATTCACTAATGATGATTTGACATACGAAGTTTCAATCTCTTATTCCTTTATACATCCTTGTGTGACTTCAATCAATTTATTTTCGAGTAATGAGAGAGGAACTTCGGGAAGCTTACTTTTCAATCAATTTCCTAACACATTGTATTACATTAATCTGTTTTCCTTCCAGTACCATTTTCTATTGTTATAGTTTATATGTATGTTTGCGCGCGCGCGCGTTTGCGTGTGTGTGTGTGTGTGTGTGTGTGTGTGTGTGTGTTAATCGAGAAGCGATAGTGCAATTATTTAGAGAATATTGTTTTTCTTGTTTTCCTCTGTACAAGTTAATTTTGTCACAAAATTATATATTGAATATATTAAAAAGTTCGATTGAAAAGAAAAGAAGTACGTTTCACAGTTTTCTTTCAATATTTGCTAACTTGGAGAATATATAAGCATTATTTACTCCCTTGTACATCATTGTGATACGTATATTATTTGCTATGTGGAATAACAATGTAATATATGAAAATGTATAGAAAACAATAGAGCACATTCTATGATAAAACACAGTTGTCTAATAGTATCTGTCAAACAATGCATACCAAATGAAAACAAAACAGCACATTCTATCATACAATACAGTCATACCAAATGAAAAGAAAACAGCACATTCTATGATAAAATACAGTCATACCAAAAGAAACCAAAAAATGCATCATTCAAGGAAAACATTATGGTCTACTATATAAAAACAAAACAGCCAACTATAAAGAAAATTATACAAAACGGAAAGCAGAACGATCCAATATAAAGTAAACAGTGTAGCCTATTACATAGCAAATGCACTTTAATGAAAGCAATGTAATCTACTATAAGGAAAACAATCAGTCTACTCTATTTAATATATAACCTATTACATGGGCAACAGTACCGTCTGAAAACACACGGTACACAGCAAGTTATATTTCTGTACTACTCGATAACTTCCTCAGCCAAGAAGCTTGTTATATTGAGGCAGGTAATCTGATTTTGAAAACCAATATAACCCTACTATTTCTCCAGGATTATAGAATTAAATATGAAATACAAAGTATTGAACATTACGAGGTGTTTATTTAAATTATTACGCATTACAAGCTTTGGACATTTTTACATGCATACAAGCAACATTTATCACTTATGCTGTATTATTTCAAATCTGTCTTTTTTGTATTTATTGGTCGAATTTGACGTTGGAGATCATTCCCTAGAAAACGAACTTAAATCCAATTAACTACCCCCTCTTGCTAAGAGGATGACGCTACAATTTGACCATCAACAAAAGCCCTTTTTCAAGACCCAAATCTGGGATTTTGCTCTCCGAATTTTGAAGTTGGATTTAAGTTACTGTTTCATGTCCTTAAATGACCCCTTCACCTGAAAATCATTTCGTCTATTCAAACTGTCAGCTCCTACAGAGATGTTTCCCTTAATGTAACGCAGTTGAACTCTATACATCTCAGTAAACGACCATTTGTCAATTTAATTTAGGCCAAATAAACATGTGTCTAGTGGTCAGTGTCTAGAGTAAACTTTCACCCATACAGATTGCACTGAAGTTTAGAGATCCCAAAGAAAATCGCTAGTCATTCGCTTTCAGTAACCGAATAATTACGCTCAACTGGCAACAATATTCGGCTAGCATAAGCAACCGGAAATAAGTTCCCATGATGTTCCTGCAATAACACTGCACCAAGACCCTTAAGAAGCGTTGGTACGTAAGACAAACTCTTTTTTCACGTCCGGTAGTCTCACTACGACGTCTGACGTCAACCTATCCTTCAACATCTGAAATATTCTTTCGCAAGCGTCTGTCCAAATAACCTTTGTCGTAGCCTTCTTCCTTGTCTAGTCAGTCAAGGGACTAGCAATAACACTGAAATTTGCAACATACGAACGATAATAACCTCCAAGTCCTGAAAAGATCGTACCTCTGTTTTTCAAGTTGGACGTGCGGAGTTTCTTCACAGTATCTTCACTGAGCGTGTGTCCTAGATAACTCAGTCTCCAAAATTATAAGCGACATTTTGATGTTCGGGAGGTGAGCCTTATCTGTCTAAGTCGTTACAAAGATTTTGCTCAGTAAGATCACGTTTTCTTCCCAAGTTGGTGTCGCCAAAAACAAATCTTCCATGAAATTTTAAACTCTTGTACCTCTCACAGGTTCTACCAGTTTCCTCAAAATTTCTGGTACAATTGCTGGTTGCATTCTGGACCCCGAACGGCATGACTATTCATTGGTATGTCTGATCTGGTATCGTTCAGGCAAGTTTTGGTCTTCATTTAGAACTGGAATAGGCCAATATATCTAGGACAAGTCTATTTTAGAGACACGCTTCGAATTAGTTTTCTCTGGCAAATATGGACTCACGATCCGGTAACATTTCGACCTGAAATTCAGTGATCCTGTTTAATTTTCGATATTGAACACGAAAGCTGTGATCGTCATCCTTCTTCTGGACTAAAACAAACGGTGAACTATATACAGATTTTGCTGGATAAATGACCCCTAAGACAAGCATAGTTCAATAGCATACTTTCTAACTTCGCATGGAGTAATGGATAGGGTTTTAGTTTCACAAACGTTTCAGCCAGCAACTTTAAACTGAACGCTTCGTAATCAATCATGCTTGGTCTTTATATTATTACAATCTAGTAGTCGTACGAGTATTTCATCCACCTCTTCACGTTGTTCTGACGTTAATGTTACGTCAAGGATGACGTCGACTTAGGTCTTATGCAGGCTTTGTCGGACCTATCAAGATCATCGCCACCCTCAAGATAAGTGCATCGATCAGAGAGATGGTTCCTAGTGGCACTGGGCGATGTGACGTCTTAAGTGCCACAACTGACACTCGTCACACGACATACATAACCTCCTTCCATCCCAATACATACATGGCCAGTAGAATTCCCTCTCTAACCTATCTCCCGTCTTCGCCACTCCAATGTGACTACCAAGTAAACTCTCATGTGCTAGCTTAAACACTTCTCTCTTACGTAGAGGTTCAATAATCCGATAATACTTCTCTGATCCTTTTCGGACGTATCAATGCAAGATACGCTGCTTTAGCGTGAACCCTACCTCGTCGTCTGGCACGTTCCACACGGACTTCTCTCTTGCATACCCGTGTATCTTTGTATTGGCATAATCTTTCTCTTGATGTCTCCTTGATTCACCAGGTAGCAAATTGTCTATGGTCGAAGGGATCAACGGTTTCGACCCTGACCGGCACTTCACAGATCTCGTCTTTGTGGACCACACCCCCGTCTACAGGTGTACACGTCATAGGATTAGGCTGTTGCAACACATACCTACATCCTAAAATTACGTCGCGCAACAATCCTGACAAGCCCATACGGCGAATCAAGGTCGATGTAGACAACCTAGAGAGAATATTTAATTCTATTAGCAAATTGGGATTGCCACTGCCTCCCCTGTATAATCAGCAGATTTTATAAATGTGCTATCCACCAAGGCCGGGTAACTGCACTATTTCCTTCTTTCCATTTAAAGTAGCTGTTGCTGTATTCGACCATTGTACAGGTTTGCACATTCTACTTGTGCCTGATGCCACTGCATTTATCGTGGGACTATGTGTCCAGCAGTCTTTGGGAATATGGCCTGATTTGTTTCAGCCATAGCACACAACTTCAGATTTCTTACCAGGGGTACCATTATCTACCCCTTGGGTCTTTTCTGGGCCACTGATCATGGATGGGATTATCAGCCCCTAGCTTCCCCCCATTTTGACCATTCCGACTATAAGGATCCAACTCATTAGTCTTTCTAATGTAAATGACGTTGGGTCAATCCCTGGCACTCCATGTGGTTGGACGAGAGTGTGCACATTCGTATCTCTCAGCCATAACAATGCTAACTTCTAAGGTCGCAAAATCATATGACCTCTCACATCTGAGGCGGACATTCTAACCACTAGGCCACCGGAACGGTCTGATTACTCGTAATAAAATGATTTGTGCATATGCAGTTTGCATTTGAACTCGAATTATCAGAGACTATATATGGTAATGTATTGGACATATACTTACAATGATCTGAAAAGAAAATTATGGTTATTTACTATTTTAGTTGAAATGTAGAAAACATTACTGATTACTGCATTAATACATATTACACTTTTAAGTCACATAAGAAACGTCGTTATAACAATTACACATTCTTAGTTCATAGTTGAGTTAAACCTTGGAGTTTTGCACTTTTATTACTTTCACATTACCAATGACAACATAGTCCTAGTGAGACCAACTCTTTTTTTGGTAATATTCCACCATAAATCTATGAAGAGACAAACTAATTCCTTATAAAGATCTTATTCATATTTTACATAACGTAAATTCCTCGTTATTTTTGACATTATATCATTCTTGATGTTTTATGCAGATAGATAAATGACAGAATAATCATTTTAATGGTGAGAAGAAAGCTGACAATTTAATTATTCATGCCTTCTCATTTTATATGCTCGGTTTGCATTTTAACGTGCTTAATTGGTATTTCAAAGTCAACCCTTATGGGAAATATGATTCCAAAACGTTCACTGGAAGCGTACTGTTTTTGCAGAGAAGTCAGATATATAGCACGGTAATTTAAAGTTGATCAGAACGGATGTCCTCAGAGACGTATCTTCTCTTAGTAATTATTAAAAATTGATTACCGCTCGATTCTTTACGTGTCGTTATCCAATTTGTTGTCATATAATTTATTTAAAATTTCTTTTCTACATAGTTTTCTCTTCGTAATATCACTGGACGTCTACCGTGTTACGAATTATGTTGTCATTTGATGCAAAACTGGATAAAATATGGACCATTGAGGAATATAAAGATAAGATCGGTGACTCTAGATTTATAAAGCCAATCCTCTTTTTGTGGATAATCGAAACTCATAGATCTGAATATATTATATTAGGTAGTGAAATTGTTGCTTAAACTTGTAAATGCTTACATAATATTATGATTGATGTATGTAAATTTGCCCAAATAAATTCACATTCAAACCGGGGATCAGAATCATTGGAAACAGTTGTTTTGCCTTTTCAGTATTATTTTACCCCGTAGTGTGCATGCAGAGTTTTGTTTCTCCGACTCCATAACATCAGTATCCGTAGCGCAGGAGAATATGCTAGTGTTAAATAAGTAAGCCAAAGCCATGTATACACCTTGGAGTTAAGACGGTTATAGCAGGAGTTTGGTAAAAGTGTAACTTGAGTTCGATATGTCAGCTGATCTGTAATGCTGAATATTTTTAAACAGACACGATTTTTAAAAAAAAATGGAACACAGTATATTAATATATTCAGAAGAACTTAACAAAGCAATAACTACATTAGCTATCATAAAGATAAATGAGTGTAATTAATTCAAATGGAATATTTATTCATTTTGAGTGTAAATATCGTACAATATTCAGACTAATTAGCATTACTTTCTTATATTTCATTTTCTTTTTGGTGGGAGTGGAAGGGTTATCCCATTTTTAAACAATCAACACAGAACTTACTCATTTGCATTTATTTTGCTTATATGTTCAGTCAAATATAACCGTACATTCATTCAGCCTAATATTAATTATTTACGTTTCTGGCTGGTTTTCGCAAACTTGAAACATCAAGTATCATGCAATAACTTTCAGCATTGTTTCTTTGCTTATGCTGAAAAGATGTAAAATTCTCAAATTTGTTGAGGTCTATATGCAACATATCTGCCACAAGCAAATTCATATGGAACAGGTTTCTAAAAAATGGTTTAATTATGTTTAACTCTCTTTGCGTCAAATATGTAAGTTTAAAAGATCAAATCATTTCACATATTCGGTCCCATTACTTTGGTTCGCCTTTTAAATCAATACTGATCAACGTGACCGGATGTAAAATTGCAGACAAACAGGCTCTTTTTGTCAATAATAAATGGATACTCACAAATATTAATCTTTGTTGTCCTTATATATCAGGCACTCTTTCTACCTGTCCACTATTTTATATAGTTTTAACCGGAAGTTAAATATATATATATATATATATATATATATATATATATATATATATATATATATATATATATATATATATATATATCCATGCATCGGGTGAAATGATGCAGACATATATACAGGGAGACAGACAGACGGACAATCAGATAGTTGAGAGCCACAATGTCATATACATCCATAGTGTCCCTAACATCGATATGTCTCCAAATTGTATCCTGTACAAATTCCAACTGTTCAAGGAAATAAACTAAATATAATATTCAAGGAGACTCGTACGAGTGCGTGTTTGTTCAAGCATTGGTGACATTTGTGCATTTTGAAACAATATATATATATATATATATATATATATATATATATATATATATATATATATATATATATATATATATACTTCTTTGATCTCAAGTTAGTTCATGAAAAATATAATAAACATTAATAGAAATATATACAATCTAAATCAATAATAAAAGAACCTTAAAATGTTATAATTTGTTTTTCTCGTCGTTCATCATGCAGTCTGCAATGATTAAAGCAGTAAAACAAATAAACATATTTTCATTATTCTTCAAGCGAGATAAATTGCAATAATAATCTGTTATACAACGATACGGTTACGCATAAGCAAATAATACAAACTAGAGCATTGTTTGATAATGAAAAAATAATGAAGTTTTGAAATGGGCAGAAAACATTTAATTGAAATCTGGAAACAGCGCAAGTTAGGGAAAAAAATGAAAGTAAAACAATTGATTACATATTGATAGAATTTCTTTTAAAGATAGTGATATATCGATCATGATTGCGAAATGTAATCGGTTTGTAAAAAAAATAAAATAAAATATTGATTGAAATGAACTATCTAGAAGTGAGTTGCAATGAGTCGCCCACTGGTTTTTACAAAGGGAGTTGCTAACCGTGAAACGGTTCATACTTCTAATTGCTCAGTTTAATGATGTCATAGACAGCAAATTGAAATTTTAAGAACGATAGAGACTTTCTTTCCTCAGGCATATGGCGATTCAATCAACTCGTTTTCAGACAGTGATAGCAAATATGTATTTTTAACGTTTCTAGCACATCGGACCAATTTGAGACCCTGTGTTACCCAATAGTTACCTACGCAGTTTTAACACTCATAGCTATGCGAACATATGCAATGGTTTGTATTCAAATTCACAATCTCACAACATACATATATTAGTATACACTGTTGTGTCTTTCCATCCCTCAGTTGCCTCTATTATTATGTCGACTTTCAAAATACTGTAAGTCAAACACTGTCGCGTGACATTACGTTATGTACAAAGCTGGTAATGAACAAGGTAAACCTCATTGCCTGTAAGATCCGGTGTACAGACCAAAAGTATTTGTCATCACATATTAGACATAGGCCGAGTAATATGATTGTTTATTTTAAACAAACAAACAAAAGAATTGAGTTAAAATGAAAGACTTCGGTTTTAGTTTACAATTCTGAGTTAATATAGTTTATGAATTTTCTTTTAATTTCCCGTTGAAAATTTTTTTATGTTAAACTTATTTCACTTCTGATATGTTGGAAATATATTATTCAGATTTTTTTCAAACTTAACCCAAGCATCAGTTTAAATGAAAAGACATTAGGCAATGTAATATGTATTTTAAAAAAATAACTTGACGCCAAATACCACTTCAGTAGTTACGCAAAGAATCTAAAGCAGTTATGTCAGTCTAATCTGTATTTATTTGTAAATTTTTTGTCTTTAAATTCCCCCATTACGTATAAGTATTATAATATAGTCTGAGTATTATTACAGAAAGAAAACGGTGGGTCAAAATGTTGACTAGAAACGAGGGTATTGATATCTAAATGTATTCTATTTTAGTGATAATGTTCAACTCGTGGTAGAAAAGCTCTCATAAAGAATAGAAGTTTTGCCAGACGACTAGCACATGTTAGTTACGTAAGTTAAATAAGATAAGATAATAAGATGGCGAGAAAGCGTCTACATTTGTGTTTAAAGAGAAATATGATTGAACTAAGTGCATGTAACTGTTAGAATGTATTTTTATTTCTTATACTATAACCAACCGGTATTGCGGTCCATGCTCATCAAACATATCTTTCTCCATATAACCAGTATCAAACAAGATCTAGTCCAAAACATGTAATGTCATGCGAGCTATCTTGGGTCCCTGCATAGCAATTATAATTCAGATGTCCCAACTCTTTTACTACATAATGTTAATGTCATTATAACAAAAACGGAAAACGTGTTGGAATACTTGGTAATGACTGAGAGATTAGCAGTTACGAAACACTCGAAAATATGGACCACTATTATCTGTAATATGCATTTTATTTCCAAAATGTGTCGTACCCATATTAATGTTTCTAATGCATCGAAAGTTTTGAAAGTTTGCAGTTCTGGTATGGTATGTAGCTGTAATTACTGAGTTTTAGATAGTGTAAACTACACTAATTTAATGCACTTTGCTGGAACCGTTACCATACACCTTACATTACGTAATACTTCACACAAGGCTTCACTATATTGTCATCCAGTTTGTTATAGTTAAGGAAAAGAAAACTTAAATTAATGATGAATGATTTCACTGAAAGGTATTTTGTCTGCCAGGTCATATTTTTAATTTTATATTGATTCCCACATGCTCAGTTGTCAGAGTCAGAAAAAAATGACGTGACGAAAACCTTAGAGTCATGACCCGGAAATGATCAACCTTACACCTCAACGGGATCTAACCATTTTGAATTATAGTCAGAATATTGTGTTGTAAGCCTATAAATGTTCAGAGCTTTGTTTTTAATTAAAACAAAAAATAAACTTTGGAGCATTTCAACCTCTTTAATACGAAATCATAAACATATTACAATTGCATCATCAGATATATGTATGAATAACAAAACCTGATATGTGTATGATAATTATATAACTAACATGGTTCTTTAACGGAATCCCTTTCACCCTGAGCCATGTTCTAGGCAGATCTAAGACAGCTTGAACATAGTACACGCAATTGTAAACTAAGACTTAATTAAATTATTATCTCATAAGACTTTTAAATCACCAGTCTACCTCTTTCTTACAGTATTTCATCGTTAATGTGCGTTGCAAATCTCTAAGCTGCCAATGTTTGCCTTGCTCAAAATTGTTTACAAACAGGTGATAGCTGTAGCAGACCCTTGCTTGTACCAAGACAAACATCCTCAGGACTTGGAAACTTTTCAACGATGATAAACATGTACATTGGATTGTGACCTTATCGTACTTTTTACGCACCTATAAAATAATTAAAAGATAAATACTGGATTTGTATTGTGCTATTTGACCAATCATATGATTATAATTAGTATGCTGAAGTAATAAAGTTGATACGCCTAGCGAAGGGCTTGTATGTTTTAGAATTTCCTATAGTGTATTGTAGCACTTCAATGCAGTTAATGTAGCAGTTAACTGCACTTCCTGTAGTATTTTACTGAAGTTCATATAGCAATTCACGGCAGTTTCTGTAACACTTCACATCAGTTGCCATTGCACTTCTTTGCAGTTCCTGCAGTACTTCACAGCATATTTATGCAGCACTTCACATCAGTTACTATATCACTCTATTGCAGTTTCTCTGGTACTTCAAATCAGTTGAAATAATTGTTCGCTGCAGTTCCTATAGCACTTCACATCAGTTTATGTAGCACTTCACAACCGTGTCTGTAGCATTTCACAGCATTTTGTGTAGCATTTCACGGCAGTTCAGTTTGCACATCACAACAAGTCAGATAGCACTTCACTGCAGTGCATGGGGCATCTGTATCTGAAAGAATAGTAATAGATTTTAAGTATGAGCCACACAAGTATAATTCGATTTTTGTTTATTAGGAGGTAAGTAAATGGTATATCTACTGTTGTTTATAAATGTCGTGGACTTGCATAGAAACCTTTGAGTTGGATATACCACTACATCTATTTTTTAAACATCGACTGTTATGAACAAGAGACAACTGAGCGTTAATCCTGATGATAATACAATTTTATGTTGGTGCTGAACAAGTCATTCTGAAAAAAGTGTAAATGTAAGTTCTGAAATGAATGTATAATCATACATATTTTTAACTGAAATCGAATTCAACTTCTCGATATGCATTATTATCGTATTATCTCAAGTCCTTGTAATTGTTATTGTTATTGTCAAGTTATTATCGTATTAATTGTTGTAATTGTTAAGTGTTCCTTGTTTAAATCATATACCCAGGTGGTTACCTCATAAAGTACTTTAGCTTTTTTAGAACACAGATTTAGCAACTTATAGTTAACGTTTCATGACAGTTTCTAAACATCCCAGATAACATCTCTTTAAAAAAAAAAGCTGTTTTCAAAAGTCAGACATGAGACGTTATGCCAAGCGGACACATTACTTGTGTAGAACCGCACCTATTTAAATTTACAAGTGTGTGTGTGTATGTGTGTGTGTGTGTGTGTGTGTGTGTGTGTGTGTGTGTAAGGAGGTGTTACACTAAGTAAAGATTTATATATTTTCCATCGTCATTTTTATTTGGTGACGCGACCTATCCATAGGTCCGCACGTGAATGCGTCTGTACTAGCTTACTTGCGTTCGTAAAGTTACACAGACTGTTCGTTTATCTCTGATATGATTTGGGTTGGTATTGGAATTTGCATGGTCAGTTTAGTATTTAAAATCACTGACCGTGGGGCTCAATTGGACAGGTGCGGTAAGGGTGGATATTTATGCATCTTACGAAATCCCTCCAATAAAGAACGGGGCGTGAATACGAGTGGTTCGTAGTTAGGCATATCAAATTTAAAGCTTTGATCCACCCAAGGTTTGCTCTCTCTCTCTCTCTCTCTCTCTCTCTCTCTCTCTCTCTCTTAATGTCCACATATGTCTAATACACTTAATACAGTTTGTCGCCATTGTAAACAATCATTTCTTGCTCAGAGGATGTCCTTACGGCACCATTCGTTACTATTGTCTAGCCATTTCTACCTTCTTCGTCGTACTGTGTTTAAATCGTTCTTTCCAAATCTCTGCGCTTTTAACCATCTTTGTTCCCCATTCTGCAGATCGAGAAACTCGTATTGAAGAGGATGATAGCGGGGATAAAAGGGGAAAGCTTGGTAATGTCATTTGGCAAACACTTCCATGTTTGTATACTTTTGTTCTAAACTGTGGCAACTTTTCTGTCAAGCAACAAGACATGTTTGGGTCTTGTGACTTGTTAGTATATCGGGCACTAAAGTGGGTCATTCGTGTTGCCTCAATAGATTTGTTGCCAATTAATTCGATATCACCGGAGTATATTTTTGAGAGAAGCTTTGCTAACGGGATGTGATTCATCGTTTCTAATAATGTTACCATTTTGCTTAAAGATCTATTTAGCCTTTACAAAATTATCAGATGAAGCCCAATGCTAACTGCGATGGAGAAAAAAAATCTTGAAATATATCCAACGTTTTGAGAAACAGCTCGATTGTTATCTTATGGATTTCATTATCCATCAATGCAACGTCTTTAGCAGAAAGATAAGTTTGATCGTATGAAATTGGCCCCACGCAAAACAAACGGAAAGTTCCTAAGCAATTGTAATGTAATTTGATGCTTTGGGGGACTTCCGACCTTAACTTTAATCTGTCTCTGTATAAGAAATGTGTTCAGCGATCATTTCAAAGATGTTATATGTTTAGAAAAATATCACAGTGCACAAGTATACTTTCTGATGAATATCAGCGAAATTATATTTCTATCAAAACTGACACTTTAAAATGCAGTCGTGACATTTTTTTTAAAAAATAATTCTAAAGCGAAATGAAAATGAATATTTATTCTTCAGAATATATTAGATTTGTTTTACAATTACGACTACACGTGTTATTCAGTTTATTCTTCTTTTTTAAAAGAATACCATCGCAGTTAATGCCTAAATGCCGTAGTATAATCTAATCAAGAACAATAACTACTAGCACATGCCAATTATTGTTATGTCATATGCTGAGTTAGCACTGATGTTCCATCAACACAAAATAATTTCAAGAATAATTCATACTTCTGAAGACTGTGTCATGTTTTATTATGAATTATGCCTAAGGCAAGACAGAGAAATACCGTTGTTACTTCCAGCATCCAGCTGATTCCATGTTACATGTTTTTGTTCAACGCTCTTTACTGTTACAGGATGTTTGCAATCTCTGTTATAAGACAACATTAAGTTGTGTTCATGGTTTGTGTCATCATATATTACTCCATGTTTCGTGTCAAAAGTTTGCTTAGCGAATTGGATTAGAATTGATGCGATCTTGGTGTAATTTTGTTTTTCTTCCAACCTTGTTACCTGTTTAGTAGATACTGTTTAGTCTGCCTTTTGTATAGCTGTTATTTCTCATGCATGTTGCACTTTCACCTAGGTATGCAATTGGTAATTTCTACATATGGGCTACAACAGGATTGACATCCGTATCCGCTAAATGAAAACATTTGGATTACTCCAGTCTTCGAATTATCTTACCTTACCATTATCTGATTTTGTCATCACATACATTTTCAAAATAAATATGGGGAAACTATCTTGCAAATACATTTCAACGTTTTACTGGTTATCGATATTTAGTTTTGAAACAGCAAATAGTAAGCAAGACAAGTGTTTCTTCGCTATCATAAGCAGAGGTCTAAAAGGATTAAAGCAGAGTCAGTCACCTACATGAATGAGTCTGACAACGGTGTTTGATTGGTTGAATGTCAATGATGACGTCAGGTTGAAATTTTCACTAAGGGTTTAAGATACAAGTTTGTTAAGCACAGAGTTTCAAAGAAAATAAACTACTTGCGACAAAACAGATTTATTAAATGTATTTGTATCAAATGTAGAACTTGTCGAGAATCGACATTTACTACATGTTTGCCTTTTATCACCCATGTAAGGCAAACTATTACGCATTCTTTTACTTAATCGACGACGGATGCATAGGTGTTTACCATATTTGTAAAACATTCATTTGGGATATGTCTTAGTCTAGTCTGGCGATACAACTAGCTGAACATTCGGTTGAAGGTGACTCGTAGATGCCGAACATTATTAGGTTTGGCTTTTGATTTAGACAGAATATGACTTTATATGAAGCAGTATTTATAAAACAGTACACATCTAAACATAATTTGTTATCATCTTGATAAAATTATTCGTTTACGTAATGACCTATGTATGATTATCTTCCTTTAATGACAAATGATATATTCTTGGGGTAGATTACACACATTTCTCATCTTATAACATCACGTGATTTCCATAACATATATTCTAGGGGTAGATTACACACATTTCTCATCTTATAACATCACGTGATTTCCATAACAGTAACTCGGCTTCGTTATTAACTAAGAAGACTAGCATCATTGTTCTCTATTAGTTTTATTTACGGATGTTTCAAACGTCAATTTATTGCACGATTAAATTTGTAGACCAAAGTATTGGTTTAGAGAGCAGATGTGAACTTTCGATGTCACTTCTATATCAATCATGGAGATTCGCCTGACCCTGTATATCAACTCGAATATTTTAAAAGTATCGGCTGAACAATAGCTTAATAATTTTACTTCACTTGATGTAAGGATTGTTATGGATTTTGTATGCCTTTTTTTAACATAAAAACATATCAATAACCGTACTTTCTGTAAACTAGATGGATACGCATTTTCACACATACATATTGCTTCCGAACTCTTTGGTACATCCAGTAGTTATCCCCCCTTTCGCTTTATACCTGTATAAAATGCCCGTATCTGCAGATCTTACATTCTAGATTGAACGAAACATTAGCAAAACAATTATAATATGAGTCAGATTTTAAGTTCCGTCAGGATGTCTGAATTAAGTTCTAATTTTATGATTGAGTTGCTTGCCTAGAAACAGATTGAACGTGATCATAATAATAGCTGTGCATATACCAGTACCTTGGTAGTTGAGCGTTTGAAGGTTGCCGAGTAAGGTATGAAAAGATATAAAAGTAAAATGGTTTGAAAACAGTCTACGTATATAGGTCTCTGTATTTGTTTCACTATACACTTAGCAAGAATGTAAGACAAAGAGCACAACTCCAATCGTTTGTAATGTCATGTATCAGTTTTCTGGCAAACAGAACCGCCATTGCTTAAAATGGCATCCACCAGTATTCTGACAAAGAGAACCACCATCGCGTACAACGTTATTAGTCTTCTGACAATCAAACATCTCTTCGCTGAATATGTTTGTTAACCACAAATTTCATTAAATGTGTATCTAGATGTTATTAACGTACTGCGAGATGAGAAAAAATATGTCCGTCATGGCAAGCATACATGCTATGTTACAGTCTGTGCTCAGTTTTAGTATCTTTATCACATCATATGAAAAAAAGTGTTAAAAAACATGGGTTATATCACTGGAAATTACCAAAACGTTTTTGGACAAACACATTTTATAAACCTGTACATGCCTTCTGAACGATCAAACGATCTTAATTAGCATAGCTCTATATTATGTATGGATCAATGGTGATGAGTGATAATCTCAAATACTTGAAGATGTTTTCCAATAAAGTTAATTAACTGAGCAGACTACCCATGTAGATGGTTTTGTGTCCTAATCTTAAGCTTAATATTGTGGAAAATAGTGTAATATATTTGACAGATGATTCATCAGCTAGGACCTAAGTACCTGATTTGCATCGATCCATAGCTGAGCTAGTAGGCAAGTCCTTTGTTAATTGGATAATGACTAAAGGATATGTAAGACTCATGTGGAAAAGAGAAACACGCTATATTGGTAACGTGCGATATACGGAAGCCTCCAATATCAATGCGTATAATTATGTAGTTAAAGGTAATAAACGGATTGATCTGTGGAGTTTTCTCTGATCTGATTTTATTTACTCTTGGTCTTCGAGATGATGCTGTTTACTTAGATGAGCTTTATAAACTGACTTCAGACCAGATGAAGCTTCACTAAGTTTCTTATAGATTTCAAATGTATGTTGTTACGAAATCTAAGAACGTCTTATCTTTGTGGCCATATAATATGCCGAATCGTAGCACATGCCATTCTAAAGAGGAAGAAGAGGCTGGTTGACGCTTAAAATATCCAAGCCACTCAGGACAAGCCTCAAGTCAACAAACCTTTCGGGGTTATCTCCCTTGCAGAACAGTGTCATTAAACATAATGCAAGCTTTAGTGTCTTACAACAAACTAAATTGTTTTTAATACCAGCTACATTTGATTCAAATCAAATAATCAAAATAATTTGTGTTTCTGAACGTGGTCTTTTAATGCAGAGATAAGTTAAATAAATTTCATAAAATATTATGTATCGTAATTTAACAGGATGTTTATATTAAGAACGTTGTCTTTTATTTTGTTGCCGGCATTAAGATTACTTAACTTCAGTTAGGTATCAGATCGATATATACGGTAGAAAACAAAGTGAAACCAAAACAATTTTAATCTGACCATGTTAAGACAAAGTAATGATAACGGAAAGAATACATTTATATGGTGAGTTATTGGGTCAATGTATCGATTCATGTCTACTTTGCGGCTTGTGCTACAACATAAACACCAAATAACAGCAGCAACCGAAGTTAATGGTTTCGAAAGCCAGGCATTTCGACAGGTATTAGTCGCGCACAGTAGGAATGTCGGAAATGTAGACATCGACATTATAACTACGATGAATAGTTTTCTACAAAGTGTATATTTTCCAGGAACTAGATTTGTGCTAATGACTTGCTGTGTTTACAGTGAAAGAAGAGGATGTCTCAGCTTGTATCTGCCTGCTCGTTAAGCCTTTATTTTTAAATCCCAATTTTTTCGTGAAAAAAAATATTAGTATCTCATATTTATTCTACTGTTAATTTACCGAATACATTAATTTGCTGAAAGTTGTTGGCAAACTGCCATCCTCAATGACTATCATGTGCTTTTGAAAACTGCCAATCCATTATAAATTGAGCAATCGAGTCTTTTCTTGAAAATTAAAATCATCATTAACAACGAAACTTGCATTATAAACAGCATTTTTGGAAACCTGTATTACCGTAAATAAGTTTCTGTTTTGGCAATAGTGGCAGTAGTGGTTAGCTCACATGTATTGTATCGAAAACAAACCTTATTTTCCCAATGTAAAGAACCTAATTTAAAGATCATTTTTGCTGCAAAATCATTTCAAAAAGGAATCATGAAATGTCCGTGCAGTTTTAGTGGGATGAAAGTCATCATGAACGTCATGATAGTCATCGTGAACGTCATGATAGTCAACATGAAGGGAATCAAGTTTATCAAGTACGTATTGTTCTGGTTGAGATTACATTAGCAACTCTTGCTAAACAAAAGAATTGCATGCTGTTCAAAAGGTAAAATAACCATGTTATTTATGTTTGGGGATATTCAAAACTAGAATATACCTGTCAAACTTTCCTAATATGAGAGTTGATTTTTATGATTCGACATTCCCGATTTGATTCTTTATAAGGTAATCTAGAGCTAAAGACAATGATTCCATATTGGTCCCAATATATCTTTCATTTTACTCGTGCTGCATAATCTGTAACCTCTATTCTATTATATAATACAATTTTCTCATTTTTAATTCTTCTCCAAAATATCAAAGCCTGAAGACCTCGAAATTTCAAATACGTGCATGGTTGAGTGATAAATGAGTTCAGTCCTATTTAATGGACGGAATGCTTTTTTAACTTGTATGGATATTGACTTTCTTTGTAGAAGGTGCTATAAATATTACTTTGCATGTCATGTCTCTGTCAGTGTTTTATCTTTGCCTAACTCACCTTTGTATATAGCGCTAAACCATACGCTCTGTACAAATAGGACTAAAGGGTAATCTTTTGTATTTTTCGCATAGGACCAAACCTTACTTTTTGAACATTATACATAGGACAAAACATTATCCTTTGTATGTTTCTCATAGGAACAAAAGTACACTGTAAACTCCATACATAAGTGAACGTTACGCTTTGTATATTACACATGAGACTAAATGTTACATTTTCTACATTACAAATAGAAACCAGATCGTACACTTTCTATGTATCACATATAAACAACCCTATGCTTTGAACATTACATACAAGACTGAACCTCACCCACTGTATATTATACACTGGACTAAACGTATGCGTTGTATATTACATATAGAAACTAAATCGTACACTTTCTATGTATCACATATAAACAAACCTACGCTTTGAACATTACATACAAGACTGAACCTCACCCGCTGCATATTATACATGGACTAAACGTAATCGTTGTATATTACATATCGAAACCAAATCGTACACTTTCTATGTATCACATATGAACAAACCTACGCTTTGAACATTACATAAAAATGTGAACCTCACCCACTGTATAGTATATACACTGGACTAAACGTAAGCGTTGTATATTACATATAGAAACCAAATCGTACACTTTATATGTATCACATATGAACAAACCTACGCTTTGAACATTACATAAAAGAGTGAACCTCACCCGCTGTATATTATACATGGACTAAACGTAATCGTTGTATATTACATATAGAAACCAGATCGTACACTTTCTATGTATTACATATAAACAAACCTACGCTTTGAACATTACATAAAAGAGTGAACCTCACCCACTGTATATTATACACTGGACTAAACGGAAGCGTTGTATATTACATATAGAAACTGAATCGTACACTTTCTATGTATCACATATAAACAAACGTACGCTTTGAACATTACATAAAAGAGTCAACCTCACCCACTGTATATTATATACACTGGGCTAAACGTAAGCGTTGTATATTACATATAGAAACTAAATCGAACACTTTTTATGTATCACATATAAACAAACGTACGCTTCGAACATTATATAAAAGAGTGAACCTCACCCACTGTATGTTTATATAGTATAGAAAAAAGAAAGCATTGTACATTACATATAGGACTAAACCTTACACTTTGCATGTTACACATATCAGTAAACGTTTCGCTTTATGCATTACATGTTATATTCAACTTTACCCGTTGTATGTTATACATCAGAATAACTTTATCCATTGTACATTTCATAAAGAAATAAACCTTAACCTTTATATGTTACATAGTGAACTAAATCTGACTTTTGTATATTACATATTGTACTAATCCGTGTGCTTTTAGAGATAACACATAGGAATAATCGTACACTTTGAACACTACAAAAGGATTAAACTGATCGAGCTAGTTTTGCTTTGTAAGCGTCCTGTTCAAAGACATGCTAATATATGTGCAGTCGCGCATTAACCTTTTCAGATTTAGATATGAAATAAACAGATTAATTTTCACCTGAAATTTTTGTTGTTGATGATCCAGCAATGATTTTCTGCTTTTCGATTGTTTAGTGGTTATATATATATATATATATATATATATATATATATATATATATATATATATATATATATATATATATATATATATATATATATATATATATATATTCTAATACTGTGATTCTTTCCTTCTATTTTCATGTGCCGCCACGACATCCATTGTTCCTTTTGCATAGGTAAGTAGCTACTACAGTTTGCAATTTTCGATTTGAGCGATGGAAAAAAAAGACATTATTTTACGTTGTAACATTATAGATACAATCATATATAACGAATCGTATGATAGCAGAAAAGAAAACCAAACGCAAACCAATACCACTCCACCCCACCCCTCAACTCTCAAAACCCCAAGTGTTACAAACAGTATATTGGTAAGTGAGATATTTGCCATTATTTCCATGGAAATTATTTCTTGGATTAGTCACATAAATATTGCATAACGTTTTGTATTTCTCTATCTGCAATGAGCAAAAGATACATAAATTGGAATATCTACGATAAGCAAAAGATACATAAAGTTAATTATCTCCGATAAGCAAAAGAAACATAAAGGAGATTATCTGCGATAAGCAAAAGAAACATAAAGTGGATTATCTGCGATAAGCAAAAGAAACATAAAATGGATTATCTGCGATAAGCAAAAGAAACATAAAGAGGCTTATCTGCAATAAATAAATATGATGCATTAATATATGCATAAAAAATCACTGCACAAAAAACAGATGTGCTTTTTTTCTTAAAAAGGAATCATTACGTGGACGTTGACGGAATTGCAAAATTCCTTGCAGCCACAAAATCAGTTTTCAGTTTCAATGCCATTATTTTAAACCATAATGTGTTAATATTTTTTTTATTTGGACATAAAGGGAGAAAGCTCTAAAACAGACGTGTGGTGGTGTGATGAGCGGATATAGCTCAATGGTTATTTTTGGCTCAGCAATAAAGGCCCTTAAGTCAACGGAAACATTTAGATCCGAAGAGAACAGAAAGTTCATTCAGTTGTGTCCCTTGCATTGCCGACCGTTTTCAATCTAAAACAATATCTTGTCCATTCAACAAGCAACAAGCGTGCAACACATGAGGAAAAGAGCATTATTTGTCTGTCAATTCCTGTAATTGTTTATTAATATGCATATTAACCGACCCTGATATAAACGCAGACAAATACAAATTCTTAAGTTTAGATCAGTTTGATTCGTTTCCAGATTTTTGAAACCTGCATTTCCTTTCGCTAATTCAAAACGTGACAAGAACATGACACCATGTCCGTAGGTACGACATTGTTGGTCTGATTTTAATGTGACTGACGTTGATTGATAAATGTTAAATACTGTATAAAAATACATATACACATAACGCACGGGTAATGTGGCTAACACAATAAATGAATGCTGGAGTGCAGCAGGAAGGATGGACCATATTGCCTCGTTGTGATATTACTTTGGTAATGTACTGCCCGTGGATGGCAACACTATATGAAATTTATCAGTCACGCATGCCATTAACGTCTTCACAATGATATTAGTGATACCAGCAACCCCTGTTATAACAGTCATACCAATTACCACCACTTGTGCTATCACGTGGGTGGCTGATAATGTGCATATAAACTTTATCGTTTCAACGACTACGGCCGATGCAGCGGAGGCATCAACGTCAATGACCACAATGCGCCGTCGGTATTTGTTTTCTTATTTTGCCGTATATGCTTCTATCATACCGCTCAGCGATCGCTGCCAGTCACGGGTGTGATAGAATCGGTAAGCGCAGTCATACTTCATTAAATGGGAGAGGACATTATATGGAGCGCCAGCATTCTAAGTAATTAATACTTTAACTAACTTACCAATGGATGAGGCACTGATATTACAAAATTCAAACCCCACCAGTAAGTGGTTGCGGTTAATTTGTGATCTTTTTGTTTCAGTATAAATGTTTTTTCATTGACAAGATTTAATAAAATTGAAACAGTCCCAGAAAATCTATCGTTTGAATGATGCCATAGATAGGTGGTAAATATCCTAAATTTTGCAGCACTCAACACGCAGCGTATTCACCCCTGTAATCTCTGGGGGTATATTTGAGTTGTTGTTGTTTTTTGTGAGCATGTGACGAGTCCTGATGCTACTATGTATACAACTTTGTTCGTGGATCATATGCGGAACATTAATCGTTTTTATTTTCTTCGATTGTTACAAGTTTAATATTGGTCACAGTTGAATTTCCAAGAAACTTCACGGCGACTCTATTAATACTTCTACGAAAAGTTGTAAACGCGGTCGTACGAGTAGTTGACTCTGTTCTCAAATCCGCTAAGCACTCATTAAGTGCGATTAACTTAGTTCGGATCGCGTTGTCACTATTGGCGACATATAATTTTATTGCAATGTTGTCGCTCGAATTTAGTTCTCTCGCGTTAACAATTTTATTCTTATTCATGTCAGGTTCGCCTGCCATCGTGTCACCAGCCACCTTTACACACTTAGCAACATTTTTCATGATTTTATTTCCGACAGCTGCGATTGATACACTAGAGTCTCGGATTTTCCCATCATCAGCAATTACGGGAAGATTAGAAGATCTCGTCGGATATCAGCGAGTTTCACATTAGATGCCATTAGCCTACCTTGCTAGTCCTAAGAATAATCAGTTCAACGTTGTGTTGGCACAAAGTGGAATGACAAATCAGCGAGAACCTCTGCATTCTACTGCTATAGTTTAAACGTTGTAGCGGCTGGGCAAGCCCATACCAATCACAATAAACATTACCACGTGGGTCAGAATCATAGACAACCCCCTGAATGTCTGGAACGGATTGTTAGTGCAGATTAATGATACCAGTTTCTACGCGATTTGGTTTGTCAGGTAATTGATTCCGCATTAAAACGCCTCGAACGTTTCTAATAGTTAATCAACGAGCAGCTTCGAGTTAATCATAATTAGACATAGCAAACGTTACTTGTTTCACCAGCGAAACGTTCATGGTAATCATAGACACCGACCGTGCCACGAAGATGGAGTTTGGGCAATCTTAGACCCCGCCCGCTATTTTTGAACATCCATAGTCCTTGCTTTATAGCTTTCCTTAATGTCACCCGGAGAGCAGATTTTGAAAGAGCAAGAGTAGCTACAAGAAATGGAAATATACCCCCAATTCACAGATCTCGACCATTTGTGTGGGGAGAAGTTTTTAATCCCTGCCCTGTAGGTTTCTTTTATGCCATTTCAGACGCAGTTCCAACCCAAATGCTGATACTTTCGAAATAGCAGGAGTTGCAACGGTTATTAATGCTGGTATAGCTGCAAAAAGTGGAATATACCCCTATCCTGGGCATGTCCTTAATAGCAGCTGCAGAAAGATTGAGTTGCTGATTGTGTTGCGTCATTAAAGTGCCTGAGCTGATGTTCGGTCAGTGATTGTTTATTTGGGCTGTGTAACGCCGAGGAATTCAACGTTATTTTTTTATTCCAAATATCTTTTCCGCTACCGATTATAGCTTTATAATCTGAGCTTAGGTCAGCGTAAGATTCACCGGATGACATGACATTATAATAAACATATCAGCGACGAAGATTTAATTACTTTATAGGAAAGGATCATAAAATTCTGGTAATAGGTTTTCGACAGTGACATCGACTGCTCTCATCGTCGACCCACTCCCTCAAGCAACATTGTTTTGTAAGACAGTACAACAGCGATGGACATGTAATTAGGGATCCCAACACAATCTGGTGCTACAAGAGCTAGAAAGCGTATATCAATAATATATTGCCTACATAAATCCAGATTTGTCCATAACCGATCACAATCGTTGATCTTTGGTCAGCGATGGTGTCATTGTTGTTGTCCACAGTGACCAAATTGAATGTTTTGTCAGTATTACTTGACCACCATCATTAGCCGGGCTCCAGATTGCATCGTTCTCTGTATCCTATCTTGCAACTGTATGCTTATCTCCAAAAGTAATCATTCTAATATGTCTACAAAATGAAACACTGTGGGACAGTTGAAATACACATGAAAATTTTCTGAGGTCATCGTATGGGTTACCTGCTGAGTGTACTATTTAAAATTACTCGTGTAGAAATTCGGAAGTTCAATTCTGGGTTGATACTCTGTAACGTCGAAATTGCACCGGGAGGTCGAGGTGTTATTTATTCTGATTGTGGATCAGCCGAACTAGCAAGTGTTAATTGTACCGAACGATGCTGATTAATATCTGGTTGATTATTAGTGTCCCTGACAAATATCATTGATGGGCCGGCCGACCTTGAATAATCATCGAAATATCTTGCTAAACCCAATATCGTCATGGCAACGTTGACGTCGTTCAATCACGAGTCAATGTTTGAATCATCTATTTGGCACTGTCAAACAAAACCAGGATGCCATTATTAACAAACTCAGTTTTAATATTAGCAGTTTATGCAATATTTGGATTACTGTCTCTCGAAGTTATGCCGTCCGATGCAATACAAACTTGATCGGATATCCTTCACTTGTAGTTCGATTTGTCCACGCTGATTTAGTACACGTGCTTCATACAAATAATATTGATAATCACGTATCGATTCATCTTTAAGGACGGGGCATCCATGTCGAATGCTGGATCATATACACGTTTTAACAATTTTATTATTAATTCATTATCATCTAACACGAAGACCACTTTCCGCTACTAAATTTGTGGCTATCTTTTTTCTCTCTTCGATTGTGACAATGGCACGGACGGATGTACCGGTGAATTCTTTCAAGTGTTTATGTTTTGGGTTGTTTTTAGTTTGGTTTATTTCTTTGCTGACATTGACTGGCATCATTCAGTGCTTGGAAGTGCAACTGGCTGTGGTTGTCGTCCCCGCATTAATCGTGCTAGTCGTTCCTTGCTTGCAGAAAATGCTTTACTAGCAAGATTGCCCACAGCATTAATACCTTTTATCACGAACAGCATCAATAGCTTTCATTCCTAATTGTTTTACAATTGTATTACAATCGATATCGCATTTTGGGCCATCCCTCTGAATAGACTCTGAATAACATCGACGAGTCCATATCCATATATCGCTTTATATGCAGGCAATCGTGATTTTAACTCTCGGACCATAGTAGGTCGACGTTGAGTGTTGTGTATGATCATGTTATTTTTCCTTTCAGTGATCAATTGTGATCAATCACTGTAATACTCGTTAGCAATTTCAACAATTAGTGACCGATAAACATTCATCTCCATAGCACGACCATTAAATAATCGCTGACAAATAGCATATACTTCATTGGTAATTTGAGGAGAATTATTGCCAGCTCGCCCCCCCCCCCCGCCCCCAATTAATATCTTTACTCGATCAACGTCGGCAAGGACGTTACTGGGGCACGGGGAAACAAGGCCATTTATATTGGTACTGGTAGCAGCAGTGGCATAACCACTTCCAGGGGCATCATAATCAGTATAGTCGTATTGGCGATGGTGGTATCGGAGGAGTAGGATGGCGCCACCTTCGGGACAGTAGTGATGGTGGTGGTAATTGTGGTGGTGATCGTTGTATTCTGGTCCAGATAGCTCCCTGGGGATGATGAAATTGATGTTGTAGCAATCCCTCGCAATTCATTAACTTTTCTTAAACAAAGTCTTTAATATATTTTTATATTCTTCTTTAGTTTGCTTTGATAACCTGCTGTGATGCTTTTGTTGCTTTGATAATCTTTTAGTTGGTTCGACAATTGGTTTAAATTTGTCTGACGTATCGTCTGCAAATTTCACTCGCGCGTCCGATCTCGCCTGTAATTTTTGTGGGACAGAATCGTGGATGGTGCGATATTTCTTAATTGCCTCAAGTAGTTGTTGGCCTAATTTAGCTGTGCGAGATGCTTTGGTCAGTGAAGAATCGGTCATGTTATTATTGATATAATACTGATTTAATCACAGACTATTGGTCACCCATTTTTATCCCTCTCCCACTCACTCACTCACTCGCGTCAACACAACACGCTTTAAGGCCGGAGCAGTTGTCGCCCCTTCTTGACAACCTAACTAACCTGATTCACACGGTGTCAGCCAATAGACGCATTTAGCGTGGGAAATTTTCTTATAACTTCTGTATTCAAATACCAGGGGCCATTTCGTTTTTCGTTTGCATTTACTTTATACTGCATTTCACTTACAGTTTGGTTTCACAGACAGCAGAGGGGGAGGCTGGCTGACCGATGAACTGTATCCAGTTCCCAGTTCCATAAACAAACAGTTGGTATAACTATATATATATATATATATATATATATATATATATATATATATATATATATATATATATATATCTATATATATATATATATATATATATATATATATATATATATATATATATATATATATATATATATATATATATATACAGGTCGACAGACCGGAGTGGACACAGACGCTATCAGTTTACCAAAATAATATCATAACGAGGACATAGGGTCCACCCTCTCTGCTGCATGGAGAAAATCATTAACACCTTACTTTACATTAGAGTAATTTGTTTTAGTTTATAACTTTTTCTTATTTAACCGTGTGTATGTATTAAACATATAGCGAGTAAGGAAATAGTGTACATTTAAGGTACATTATATGGTTAGTTACCTAGCATATCCTGCGCATGCTTGGTACGTGTTGGAGCCAATCTATTATTGTTTTTGACTCAGAAAGCAACTGTGTTCTGATAATGTTACTGGTGCATGTGTCATTCTAGTGTGGGGTTTGACCGATGCATATGTCATTGAACATGGGTCATTGTATAAGTATATGTAGATATATGTAGATAATTTTACATGTGAACTCATCTATTTTCGTTAACGCCTACTTTCGTTCAACGGGTGAAAAGAATTATTTAACATTACAAGTTTTTGATTTGGGAATTGTGAGGAGGGATTTGTGGGGATAATTCGCTTTCGTTGTATCTAAAATTGTTGTTTAAAGCAATGCTGTAAATCGATACCTTATAAGTTAATGAATCGTCACTGTTATTCCTAACCATATGGCATCCTCATCGTGTATATATTATCATCCTGTTTATTTCATATAAGGGAGCTCAGGTGGTCTACGCGTTTTAGAGCTTCCACCACGGACGCGGTAGATGGTGGGTTTTAATCCCGGCCGAGTTGTACCAAAGATTTATAAAAATGGTTCAAGCAGTTGCCTCGCTTGTCGACCAGCATTAAAAGGTTAGTGCTAGGTTTGGTCGGTGGGGTGTCGGGATAATTTGACTGGATAGGACATGATGCCATATAATGCGCCATTACTAAACATCAGTATAAACTGCTATTTTGAAGACATACTAGTGATATCACTCAAATTGTTAAAGCTACGTTAAACAAATTATAACACACACACACACACACACACACACACACACACACACACACACACTTTTATCTACTTCTCAAGAAAAGTATGCATCGTTGGGAAGTAACTCGTATAGTCTTAAGTATTCTTAGACAGAGTGTGCTCCGCTTGCCATGCAGAATTTGTTCTTGTTTCGGAAGATCGCATATTTTGTTTTTCTCTATCATTTATTTATATTTTTTTCCTTTTCTTACTTTCATTAAATCGCTCATGTGCAATTTATGCTAGCCATTCTGTATAGTCTGCGGTTGTATTTCCTCTGGTTTCTAGAATGGTTTTAAATCTTCAATTTTCTATATCTTGCACTAATTATATATATTTTTCATGCCTCATTTTTAACCCGAACTTCACGAAAAAAATTAGTAGATAAACGTCTACGTGTTGGCATTTGTACATTCTCTTACGATTCCTCGTATACTGCTATCAGCAAGAAGCAAATTAAATTATCGACGTTCGCTTCTGGAGGAGAATACTGTAGAAATATGATTATGTAGCGTTCCTTCCTGATATCAAACTATATTTTCAATCAGCAATATCATCTGGCAGAGGGCGAAAACTTCATCTTCTCGTAAAGCAAGAAACAAATCAGTTTTAAAGTAAAAGAAATGTAAATGCAAAATGTCATAGAAAGTAGTCTTGTAAAAAAAACATTTGGTTTATATATTCTATTCTAACATGCTAAATTTGTCTAGTGGTTATTTGAATATTCTGTGATTTGAAAATTCCTTGGTTAGAAAGTATCCCATGTTATGTTAAACGTAAATGAAAATCTACTCGAGCAATATATAAACTACAAAACTGTTGCGAAAAGAAATGTTAGGATGGATGTACTAATATTTAATATTCAGAGTTTAACACATCTCGGTTATTCTTGTTCAAAATAAGTATTTGATTCGCATTTCAGTGTTTTCTCATTTTTCTCACAAATGTTAAAAAGATCATAAGAAATACAAATCAGCATCATTGCAATCAATAGAAAAAGAGAGATGTAGACAGACCATTTGATGCAAAGGATGCAAGCGTCTAAAATATCAATATATAATTATAAACTGAAAGGAAACATATAATCTATAAAAGTCGATATGGTGTGGGAAATATGAAATCCCCACAGATAATCAGAATTTTTGGATACAGACATAATTGGGTTTTTCTGCTTATTGTTCTTGCCTCAAAGATGGGACATCATGGCTTAAAATTGATTATTTTTTTTCTCTCATTTATAAGAACAATTATGTAGTAGAAACAAAGTCAAGCAGGTTGTGGTGGATACAATTTTAAGAGTCCTTAGGTTAAACAAAATAATGTTGTTAATATCTACAAGGGTGGATAGGAGAGGGGGCGAATTTGCTCGTAACGTGCCCATCAACTCCTCTGACATCCCCGGCAGTGCCACTGAGTTAGTTCTTTTTGTTTCGTTTCTAATATACAAAAACCCAACAAAATATCTTAATGTGACTGACCGAATTAATGACCCGTCTTTTCTCTAATAGCACAACTGTTCCCCCTATTTACCTCCTTTGTTTACCAGTCAGGTAAGTGACTCTAAATAATTATGACGTTTTGGGAGGTAAAGTTGCGTACACCATACTGTATCCCTCAGTGCTATTTTGACGATATGACGTCGACTTTAGAGGCACCACATCGCTGGCAGGAAGTATTATCTAATGATAGCATTGTACTAATTTATACCTCAAATCAGTATACATACATTTTGTTTAGATGTCCCTTAATACCAGTAAGATAAGAATTAATTTTCCACTTGCCTACACATGATTACTGAATGTGTTTTGAATTAAGTATTCCCCATCTCTCTCTCTCTCTCTCTCTCTCTCTCTCTCTCTCTCTCTCTCTCTCTCTCTCTCTCTCTCTCTCTCACACACACACACACACACGCACACACACACCAGTACACTGTTTTACTGCGTTACCACATGTTATTACCCATGTACATTTTTAACAAGTTCAGTAAATACTGTAAAACGTATAATGCAATGTTATACTACAATGTTATAATACAAAGTTATATTATTTGCTCTCTGTATATTCATCCATCCATTATTATTTCATCTCGTTAACAAGGTAATAATGTTTTAGATTCGTATTATGCTAAAAAGCACCAATTAGGGATGAAAAGCTTATGCTTGCTATTTTTTTTCTCCTTCATTTTAGGCCTTTTACCCTTTTTCCTAAACAGACCTCAGTTACCTGCACATTTGTTTGCGCCAACAGCTCAATCGCCGAACCCTAAGACTGTATTTGGTACCATTAACTGTCCCTGTCATATACTCATCCTGGTGACACATTAAAAAAGATCACATTTCCTAAATCAATGTACATAAAGTTATACAATATACATTGGCATCAAACTTACTTATGGAACTCTTGACCTTTCTTTCACATCCCCATAACATTTGAGGGCGTGGGTGGCCTCCATCCAGGATCCCAAATATTCGTGATCACTAACTTATTCGTTACACATCATATCCTGTACGACCCATGTCCCTAAAATTAGAACCATTTCCCTCAATTATAACCCTGTCACGTTTGTTCAGCCCGAATGAATGAATGTTAAATTAAAGTGATCCGGCCACGAAGGCTTTCACTGCTTTATCTTTCAAAAGAAAGTTATTTAATTTTTCCCGCGGGGTAAGGAATGGTGCCACATCCCCACGGGCGTTTATGCACACATAGTGTGCTATTTAATTTTGTCCTCATGTCGCGCCCCTATTGAGGGACAATCGACATGAATGTAGGACCTGGGTGAGTGGGAATAGATCAAAGACGCACTCAACCCTATCAACCAATCGGAAGGAGTGTACTAGAGGTGCAATGGCACCAAATAATGACAGGTGTAAAATGCTTTTCACGTCTCGTCATGTTGAGGGTTTCTGGTCGCGAGAAAAGAGGAAAAGGTCCTAGCCATACTTATTTCAAATCAGGTCCAGTTTCGCTAATGGACGGAAAATATACCAATAATGTGTAAGCCACCTGTGTAATTAAATCAAATTTTGTGCAGTTGAAGATTTTTTCTCCTAACATGCCAATGTTTCTAGTACCCAGTGTACGTATTGTAAGTCCCTAACAATTTTAATTCTAGAATGTCAGTGCGACATATGTAGGTTGGTCACTGTTAGGTTAGATGGATTGTGAATTTTGATTGGCGGTGTTCGAAATTGATCAAGCTACGTTTCTCAAAAGAGCTTGTCAAATGGAGCTTTCGTACCAAATGAGAGCTCTGTAAAGGCTAAATGGCAGTAGCCCTTAGAAGGACTTTTTTGATGGAGGGTTACGTAATGGTAATCAGTCTTCCCTCATTCTGGTTTGTTTGCTCATGTGTCCTCCTGTCGTCTCTTGTTCCTTGGGTCTCCCGTCATTTTGATTGTCAGCACCGGTGTCCTCCTCTTTTCTGGGTATCTAGATCTAAAATTATCCTTATCAGTTTGGAAATACTCTGTGCTGTTGTTACAAAAGTGTACAATCCTTGCTCAGCCCCAGTTAGTAAGCCGTTATAAACTAAGGTATTGATGTCTAAACATTTCCGCAGGCTGGAGTTAAACTCTTAGGCAAGATTACCGTGACCTGCAGAATGACCTGAAACTGGAGTTGGCGTGTAGTCATCACACCTTGGTGATAATATTTAGTTTAAGATCAAACAGGAACTCACGAAGGGAGAATGAGGCATGCTCGAAATTAGTTCCCCTGTGGACAGAGAGCGAGATGGACGTCGACCGCTGCGTTGATTGGATCGGACCACAGCTATAACCAATCGAAATTGAGATAGAGGGGTGGTAACAATTTAAATCCGAAGTATAGCTTCTAACTAGCAAATAGATATTATGAGGTAGTCTCAAAGTCCAAAGACTAGCAGGCCCAGCGACACAATGTCGCACTATAAATTCATTTACTCAACCAATCGGAATTGAGATAGAGGGGTGGTAACAATTTAAATCCGAAGTATAGCTTCTAACTAGCAAATAGATATTATGAGGTAGTCTCAAAGTCCAAAGACTATCAGGCTCAGCGACACAATGTCGCACTATAAATTCATTACTCTAGGACAGATCCTCAAATTAATATTATTATAAGGTAGTCAAAACTAGACTAACCCTCCATCAAAAAGTCCTTTTAACGGCTATTGCCATTTAGACTTACAGTTTTCTTTTGGCTCGGAAACTCTATTCGACAATCTCGTTCTTCAAAACTCAAACTTGATCATTTTCGGCTCTCCACCATCAAAATTAACAATCCATATAACCTGACATTGACCAACCTTCGCTTGTCGCTTGACATACCTAGTATTTAAATTGTTGAGGAAAACACCAGATGTACACTCTGTACTAGAAAAAATTGGAATGTTAGGATGTTAGGAAAAAATATGAATTAAAAGATTGACTCAATTGCACAGGTGGCTTACACAATATCGGTATAGGTTGTCCATTATCAACAACTGGACTTGATTTGATATGGCTAGGGCGTGCAAGACGAACGACATCAATGTGCCAGTCCACCGATCCTTTTCCTCCTTTTTCGCTGCCAGACACCACAACATGACTAGAAGTGGAAAACATTTTTCACTAGTCACCATTTGGTGCCATTGCACCTCTAGCTTTACATCTTCCGATTGGTTGATAGGGTTGAGTGTGTGGTTGTACTATTCCCACTCACCTAGGTCTAGACGAATAAACACGCACATACGTTGGGATATAAGGTTAGTTCAACTCTAACGCTAGGCTGTTAGTGTTTGAACCGTTGCATTTAGTAAGATATTTTGAACTATATATAATCTCTCTCTCTCTCTCTCTCTCTCTCTCTCTCTCTCTCTCTCTCTCTCTCTCTCTCTCTCTCGTATGTGTGTAATATATGGTGTCAATCTCTCTCCATGCATTGTCTCCATCCTTTGTTCACAACTTAGAATTAAGTCAAATCTAACTAAAACGCTATTGATATACACAAGAACCAGCTTGTACATTATTCATACACAACTTCGTGTTGGTATCTAACATGTTGTAAATGTAGCCTGTAGGAGTCCAGAGGTTGTCGTCCATTTTATTTTAAGGGTTTATTTTGTGTATGTACACTGGTTTTCTTTGACGAAGAACGTGCTTAGTCCGAAACTTTTAGAAACCGTTTTGAATTTGCGCAGTTATCAATTTTAGTATATAAATATATAGCGAGAAGCATATAAATGTTAGTAGAGGAGTATATGCCAATATGCCATCGCCACTGTCTTCGACGGTGCCACAACAAATTACTATTCGTGAGCTGAAAAGCAAATTCTCTCATTCCCATATAAACTCTGTGTGACACAGTTGGCCCATGTGGGAAATGCATGGGTGCATACTCATAATTGTACCAGATAAATATTTGAAATTATGCAATTACCTTTAGCTCATCCAACGCTTTATAAACATTACGATTTTATGACAGTGGATATAAATGGTATGTTTTAGGAAAAGGGTTAATTTTATACACCAAGCATTAAACTGAAAAGAGTTTATTTTCATAAAACGGATGAAAAGTATTTGTTTTGCAATTGGGAAATGATATAGTGAATCGTTCACTGATTGGGAACAAGGTAACAAATACCATTACACATACATGATTTGCTAAATGCACATTTATCCATTGGAAATTACCCAACATCAATATGTAAATAGCGCTTTCAAGGTGCAAAAATCTATTTTTGATGTTAAAATAATAATTAGTTTCTAGCATGTAACAAATGTGACCAACACGTTGCAAATGAAAATGAAGAAATTTAGACATGTCATTTTTGTGAAATACAAAATAGAATAAAGTTCATCTAGATAACGTGACCGGGAATCAACAAGTTGGCACACATTGAGGCAACTTCAGTTTCAAATATCATGGCATGGTGATAAATCACATGAAATAAAATGTCAAAAGAAATTAATTTTAAAAATATAAACTTAGCGTGAAATCCTACAAGATCTTATCAGTAGTAGATTCTTTTTCCAAACTGAAGATCTCACAACGATCGGTTTGGAATCATGTTATCTTGACCTTCGAATCTGCCAATGAAAAGGTACCTTTCAGAACTATGCAAGTGAAAAAGATCGTTGAGCAATACATTGATGCTCTTCAGCCACACTTCTCAGTGTCCCAAAGGTTAAAATACACGATTTCATCTGATTGGCTAATAAAATTAGCAGATATGGTAATAACATAGGTCACCAGAATATGACTCATAAGCGGTCGATGTCAGGTCTTCGCGTAGGGCAGTCGAGATCTGACTTGAAGCCTTATGTTACCATGCTCTGAAAATCAGCAGAGCAATTTAGAGTATATTCAACTTTATTGTAAATTTAAATTTGTACATTGTACTTCTACTTTATTATCTTGTTACAAAGGATTTTCAATTGAATAATCAAAGTCATACCACCACCCTCGGTCAATTTTAGGATATTTAAATTCATTGTAAATGATAGTCTAACATCACTGATTAGCATATGTTTTAATTAGCTGAAATAAGATAAGAAGACATCAACAGGAATTGGATAAATGAAAATATCGTTCAAGTTGGCATTACATATCTCTCCATTGATCCCTACGGCATAATTAACAAACATTAATTTCAAAGACGTCATGCTTTGCGAAATTAGCATACTTCTTCAAAGTCAAGATGTGTGTATTCTTAGCACTAATCCACGTAGCTGAACCAATTCTGGAGAAACCCGAACCTTACAAGCCCATGTAGAGACATCTCTTATAAAAACTGAGATGAACTTAGGCTAGTCTTTGCCAAGTTTTGCAATGAAGTATCGTAATTCTTATAGCGTTTGGCTAAGTAACAGGTTTAATGTCTCCTTTGTCAGAACAAAGCAGGATGGTGTATAATTGGGACAGTATTGGTGCTTTAAACAGCTTGTTTATAAGCAGCAAGTGGACAATGATGGAAATGGGAAATTGCTAAGATTGTTATCTTCAAAACATTCCGGCGGACTCTTTAATAAGTGCAGTTAGAAAATCATCAATGCAACAGACGTCCTGCCTCAGGAGTTGCTTGTTTGTATTAAACTCGCCTGCTGTATTTGGAATAAGACTGGAATTCCTTTCTATTAAGAGCAATGAAGCAAAAGGCAAACCCCAATTCAAAATCTACGACTTTGAAGCTACCAATTAAATTCACGAATGCGTAGGGGAATTCTTTCTTTGGGCAAACCAGATTTGGTTCAAACAATGCTTTGTAGTACAGTTTCAATTTTAAAGGTCTCAGTTAAGTGAACTTGTGTCTCTAGCATTAAATGCAATAGTGTTTTCTAAATTTTATAAATGTAATTTCTAATGGATCAAAAGACATAAAACGTAGCAAGAAAATGAGCTTACACATAGATGTAAATCAATAAAGCGTATCAATTTGTAGATCATTTAAAAATCGGAACTAAAACATTGGAACAGGGATTTCCAGAATTTTGAATAATTTGTTATTTTGAAACATTCTTCTCTGAAAAGCATTATCAACATACAACCTTGACGCAAAAGCAGCCAGTCCATTGTCCTGCTTCTCTGCATGTCATTTAATTTGAATGGTTGATAAGGCAGCTTGAAAAATGATTTCTCCTAGATAGGCTTGGTGGAATTCATTTCTGGAACGGCCTGAACTACCAATTTTCCAAACTATTGCACTGCACTGCTATATTTTATCGCTTAAAATTATTGGTCCTATAGAACAATTCCTAAGAATTAACATGGAGTTTGTTTTCGTCAAAGCATGAACATATTCTGCAAAGAAAATATAGTCCGTTTCAACAAAATACTAAAGACTTGAAGAGAAGCATCGCATCAAACTAGTGAATTTTGTTTTGTCCACTCATAAACAATGATCACTAATATCCCATTAAAAAGGGCATACAAATATGAAACTAATCTTACCTTCGATGGGAATTACTTTCTCAGATATATATATATATATATATATATATATATATATATATATATATATATATATATATATATATATATATATATATATATATATATATATATATATATATATATATATATATATATAGAGAGAGAGAGAGAGAGAGAGAGAGAGAGAGAGAGAGAGAGAGAGATAGATAGATAGATAGATAGATAGATAGATAGATAGATATAATGGATATAATGTCAAGTTTGTTTTTTTTTAAAAATGCTACAAAAGTACAATCTCTCTTGATACAAGACAGTACTTGTAAACTAAGTAACGGAAAAGAGCGAAATGAACATATTTTGGCAAATTCAGCAAATAATTTATTTCCATATAATACGAAGCCAAAATTTAAAAAAAAGCTTACCGTATTGCGAATTTGAACCCAAATAGTCTTAAATGTTCTATCATACGTCAAAAAAATATATGGGTTTAGAATGATTACAGTACACACCCTCCTTGACTGGTCTGTAGCATGTGACACAATAGACCAAATTATATTGCTTCACCGTCTTCAGCATGTATTTGGCATTTACGATACAGCCTTATTATGGTTCAAGTCCTACTTGGTCAACAGGACACAAATTGTGTCCGCTAATGGAAAACTCTCAAATACAGCTGATTTATGTTGTGGTGTTCCACATAAGTCTTTTCTTGGACCTGTTATGTTTATTATATATACTCAGCCGCTCTCAAGTATCATAGATTATTATCCAGTGTCTCACCAATTATACGCTGATAACACTCATTTATAATAGTCTAGCCACCACACTCAAGTTGATGCTACTATCCAAGGTGTTCAGATAACAGTTAAGCACTTGTATGTTCCTTAGTACGTTCAAGACTGGACTTTTGTAATTCAATTATGTTTGGTTTGTCTCAACATCCACTCCAGAAACTACCAAACGTTCAAAACACATCTCCTCGAATCATCTTTAGAGTACCGTGATCAGAGCACACCTTCCCTCTGCTCTGTACCCTACACTGGCTATCCATTATATCCAGAATCAAACACAAATTGTTTTCTTTATTATACGTTTCACTGACGAGCCCCAGTCCAACATACCAATCCAACCTCATCCATGTGTTCACGCTAGCAGGATACGTACGCTCATCCTCTGACAACCGTATATTGGTTATTCCCACTATGAAAATAATGTCATATTGACAACGTTCTTTCGCATACAAGGGCCCACCACCGTGGAACGAATAACCCACTGAACTTAGACACAAAGACACGGTGGTCTCATTCAAGAGCGCTCTTAAAACGCACCTATTTGGACAGCAAGAACAGAATTAAAGACTTAATGTTTCCATACCTTATATATTTTAAACATGTTTTATGTTTTTTAATTTCATGGTGTTCGTTTCTGTAATCATTTCATTACACACACACACACACACACACATATATATATATATATATATATATATATATATATATATATATATATATATATATAGAGAGAGAGAGAGAGAGAGAGAGAGAGAGAGAGAGAGAGAGAGAGAGAGAGAGAGAGAGACAGAGACAGAGACAGACAGAGAGAGAGACACACAGAGAGAAACTTTGTTATTATTATCACTATTATTATTATTATTAATTTTAGTATTTATATTATTAATATTATTATTAATGTGATAATATGCTAATAGCTTGTACTAGTGATGATGTGCTAACAATCTTGATGTATAAGAATGATATAGTCCAAAATTTTCCTGAATGAATTCACAACAATTCCGAAATAGTGATTAGTCCAAAAATTACAAGAGTGCTATGTAATTCAAATTAATAATTTAAATCAATACTGTTTCTCACATATTAACTGAAACACAACCTATTTCGATTCCACTAAGACTGATGTTAAGATACAGAACGAGTAATTATGAAGTAAACAATTTTAGATATATATCACCACTTGACCTCTGTCGCAATAATCATTTTCTAAAAAAAAACTCTCTCACCGTAATGTAAAATTTCCCTCAAATTGTAAACAACTTTTTTTTCTAGAAATTTATGAAATGAGAATAAATGCTGCATCTAGAACTTAAACCTAGCAAACATGTTTTACCTCCAAATAATTTTAATCTTAACATACAATCTAATCTCATCGTCTCATTAGCTGTGTAATATGTTGTTTACACACACTAAATATTCATCAGGTAGACTCGAAACAATTTACGAACAAGGTCAGCCACACGATACACATTAAATATGCATAAGAATAATATAATGAATATGTAACCGAGATGAATCCCGCGATTATGATTTGAAAACGAGATCACAGAAACGTGCTTAAAGGTTTGGAGGAACAATAAAGGAATGTATCGGCTACACATTAAAATAAGTAAAGGGGAAAAAATAATTGACGCCATAATTGAAATTTGAACTTTTATTGTGGGAAGCCTTCTAAAGTGGGACATAAAAGATTAGTAATACCCGATAGACAGATTTCCAATAATTCGAGATTGCGTTTTGTTATCAGTCCAATAATCAAAATCCTAAATGTATTGCTGTACACAATAGATGGCATTCGATACATATTGAGCTTAAAGTTGTATTGTGATTGAGCAAAATGTGGTATATTACTGTATATTTTTGCGTAGTTCAGCATCAAAATCAAGACTCGGATGGCTGCCAAAAAGGTTTGTAATTCAATATTGATGCTGATGATTCGATATTGCCTTTCAGACAAAATATAAACCATCGACAGATAAAACAAGCCCTACTCTTAATTGTGCATGGATAGATATCATAAACCAGTATAAGAACGCAAATTCCCTATGGCGTGTTAAGTTATGCCAAACTAATCCACGGCGAACTTACCAAAAATATTTGCTCGCGCTCATTCAAATATCTGTCTAGGTAAATAGAATCTTTCGAGTTTAGCTTGATTTCATATTGATTGAATCACACGCTAAAACTTACAATAGTAATAATACATTTGGGTACGTAGATATACAATTTCTATCGCAAATCATCACGACATTACGATGCAAAGTATGTGTGCTGGAAATCCCCAAAAAGCTCTTCAGAGGCCCGTAAATCTTTTGAGGTAACAAATAAACTGGAAAAATAAATTAAATTTTATTCCAATAAAATGAAAGCATTATATACTTCATTCTACAGAAGACCGTACATGCCTTTTGTGTTCGTCGACGAGAGTGTGCAACAAACAATTCGCAATTATTAATAATGTGTGTGTGTCTGTTTGTGTGTCTGTGTGTGTGTCTGTGTGTGTGTATGTGTGTGTGCAATAACGTCTATATGAATGTGTGTGGAAGGGAAATATGCTTTTTATAATTATGTGCTGTTAGAATCAGCTAATATTTACTTTAATGCACGAGAATTTGCTTGCCATATTAATGTCAAACTTGGGAATATGTCGCATCGAAACATGTCGTCATTGGATTTTTTCATCTAACTTAACGAATTGTTAAAGTCTCCCATCACCCCCAAAAGTGAATGCAGTTGAGAACTTTATAATGTGCAAAACGAAGACGTCAGAAAGAGTTTTCTAATGTTCAAGATTCTCACCAGTACGTAGAAACAATGGCACGGACTAAGACTGTTATGGGGGTCATAGTTTTCTCGCGAATAGAGTTTAGTTTGCATCTGATATGATGTTAAGTTTACTTGCATGGAAAAAAGATCATTTTTCTAAAACCCAAATGGAAGATTAAGTAACTTTTAGTTCTTTCGTCACTTCAAGAGGTAAAATTGATTAAGAAATTAAATAATTTATAAATATAGTTTTTTTTATTGTTAATCTACATCAAGGACCTTTAATGTCCGTCAATCAGTAAAATTGTTACTGGTATATATTGATACCATTTGTCTAATGTATGTATGTATGTATGTATGTATGTACGTATGTATGTATGTATGTATGTATGTATATATATATATATATGTATGTATATATATATATATATATATATATATATATATATATATATATATATATATATATATATATATATATATATATATATATATATATATATATATATATATATACGAATTTGTCTGATTGATTGCCACTTTAACGGTACAGCGACATAAGAAAGACTCCAGGCAGTAGCAGTAAGTGCTTTGAAATAGACAAAATGTAGCAATCATCAATGATGTATATCTGGGCAGGGTTTGAACTCGCATTATTTAAAACGGAAGGTTGTCTTAACCTTTAGCGAAAAGCATCAACTTTTGTTCACAACAAAAGAGGGCATAGAAAAGTCGCGTCGGGATAAACATTAACTCACATTCACATCCGAGGAGTAGTCCATCGTAATCGGTAGCATGGATGCATGAAACTTTGAACTTTATCTGGGCATTGCTTTTCATCCTATGACAGACAATTTCTGTTTCGCTAGACTTTAAAGTCGATCCTAATATCGAAAGTTACGTTTTCCTCACGTCCAGTGTCGTACATGACTATCATGATGAAATAATCCATATTCTCAACATACTATAACTGTTTATTACCCAAGGAACAGAAAAATAATCGTTGTGGATATATATCTGCACAATTTATTCGTTTTCTTTGATACCATAAAAACCCAAACAGTGCATTGTTTCCAAAGATAATATAAGTTGTATGTCATTTGATTTACTATAATCATACTAATCAGAATATATCTTTCAGGACTTTTTTATATGTAAGCAATGAAATAACTCGAAAAGACTATGTCAGACTCCTTGTAATCAATACCTATATTTTAGCAACTACATATCTAAGATCTGTCAGAAGCATAATAATAATTAAACATATTGCATTGACTAAACCAGTATTTGGCCACTATTCTACAAAGGAGTTGTTTTTAGATCAGACTAAAACTATTTTCCCACTCTCTAGCGTTTCTGTAGCAAAACAAATTCTGAAAACATGCGAACAAATAAAATATAGAGCACAACAAGTAATGTTTAATGATCTTAATGGTATTTTTTTGTTTTACTATTACCACAAATGACATCTGCAAAAACAATATATTTCACAAGAAAATAAAATACTTTCTTTAGAACTTTGGTCGCATACAGATGATGCAATTGTAATGTTAAATATCAAAGTTTGGCAACAGTAGCAAAGGTTAGGACTATAAGGTAATATCTGTCAAATCTGATGACCTAGAGTCTGTGACAGCCTGTCGAATAAATTGAGGACAAGCCCCGATTACAAAAAATTTCAGACAGGGAACGGGCCTCAGTGTAAATGTGTTTTATTAATTGTAAGTCGGTGGTCAGCGGCAATTCATTCGTTACTGTCATTAACTTCGCCGAGACACTCAGACTTAAATTCTAATCTCATCAAAGGACGTTTTATGTATTCACCTTAGTAGATCTTTGTGAAGATTTTCATTTTACCTTTCTGCACCTTCGTTTGCCTGATGTCACGTTTCTTTTGCGCCATTAACTACATAACACACCGCGATTTTATCATTTAATCTGCTATTATCGTTGGCGTTGTTTAAGTTTGAACAGTCAAATTGCAAGAGTTCTTCATTTTAAATGTACTTCCGTCTGTGATGTGTAATATATGTTCATATATATATTAAAGTAACTGAAACGTTAAAGGTTTTAATCAGCTGTTATCGTTATCATAATATTTAGAGGTGTGCCGTTGTATATAATATCTGTGCACACATTGAAATATGGAATATATTTTGTGACGCCTGTAAAATACATCGTAAAGAGCTAATAAGCTTTGTGTTTTTTGGAGGCAAATGACTGCATCTTGCATCGTCAATGAATAGTAATTATTAACACTAAACAAAGGGAAAAAAAATTGAAAATAGTTTAAATTCAAAACATCAAATGTGTATAACGTTGGTGCAAAAGAATGAACCTCTGGGGTGGGATGGGGGACGGAGCCATGTCTGCTATCCCATACCATAGGACAGTAAAGCTCCAGGTCTTCAAGCGTAAAAATATACATTTAAGTGCATGGAGCTAGAGGTGGCATGTGCAGGCAATATATCAATATTCAGAGATATGCAAGCGAGTGGACAATAGGTTGAAGATTTTATTTAAAACATTGTTCCTTTTGAGAATATTCATCGAGTGATATGATGATGTTTGTTTGTGTGCTTGTACAAAAAATTAGAGCATTAAATTGCAACTAAGCATTTAAGTGTAAATGTGTTTTATTAATTGTAAGTCGGTGGTCAGCGGCAATTCATTCGTTACTGTCATTAACTTCGCCGAGACACTCAGACTTAAATTCTAATCTCATCAAAGGACGTTTTATGTATTCACCTTAGTAGATCTTTGTGAAGATTTTCATTTTACCTTTCTGCACCTTCGTTTGCCTGATGTCACGTTTCTTTTGCGCCATTAACTACATAACACACCGCGATTTTATCATTTAATCTGCTATTATCGTTGGCGTTGTTTAAGTTTGAACAGTCAAATTGCAAGAGTTCTTCATTTTAAATGTACTTCCGTCTGTGATGTGTAATATATGTTCATATATATATTAAAGTAACTGAAACGTTAAAGGTTTTAATCAGCTGTTATCGTTATCATAATATTTAGAGGTGTGCCGTTGTATATAATATCTGTGCACACATTGAAATATGGAATATATTTTGTGACGCCTGTAAAATACATCGTAAAGAGCTAATAAGCTTTGTGTTTTTTGGAGGCAAATGACTGCATCTTGCATCGTCAATGAATAGTAATTATTAACACTAAACAAAGGGAAAAAAAATTGAAAATAGTTTAAATTCAAAACATCAAATGTGTATAACGTTGGTGCAAAAGAATGAACCTCTGGGGTGGGATGGGGGACGGAGCCATGTCTGCTATCCCATACCATAGGACAGTAAAGCTCCAGGTCTTCAAGCGTAAAAATATACATTTAAGTGCATGGAGCTAGAGGTGGCATGTGCAGGCAATATATCAATATTCAGAGATATGCAAGCGAGTGGACAATAGGTTGAAGATTTTATTTAAAACATTGTTCCTTTTGAGAATATTCATCGAGTGATATGATGATGTTTGTTTGTGTGCTTGTACAAAAAAATTAGAGCATTAAATTGCAACTAAGCATTTAGTGTGCGGAGCCTGAAATTTGAGAGTGCGAGCGTGCAATGTGAGTGTACGGAGCCTGAAATTTGAGAGTGCGAGCGTGCAATGTGAGTGTACGGAGCCTGAAATTTGAGAGTGCGAGCGTGCAATGTGAGTGTACGGAGCCTGAAATTTGAGAGTGCGAGCGTGGGATTTCTTGTTGTCAATCAGACGATACAAAGGCATACAAAGGACTACATTGTGGTCTGACGGGCGCGAGTAACACGTGCTTGAAAAAAAAACACGTGCTGTTTCTGACAATGTACGAATGATAACAGAACCGAGTTTTTACATACGGATTATTCATCAAAAGAAAAGTAGAGAATATGATTATGTCAAAAGAAGCTTATTTTAATTGTTTCGTATATTAGAATAACCTCGTTTTATATGTATGTCGTACTGCAGAAGTGGATCAAGGAATGTCGTTTGGGAGTTGAGAGTGACGTAAACTAATAGGCAAGAAGTTTGTGGGGTCTTGTTAAGCATTTGCAGTGCAAAAGTGTTATTTAATATAATCTGGGGGGGACGTATATTAAGATACGTTCGGGCTGCTTCGTTTTGTTGCAGATGGGTGGACGAGAGGGACGAGAGCGCCCACTCAGCATTCTAAACCCTCTTCCTATCCGCCCTAAGACCCTATGCAATTCCATACATTCGGGTAGAAACATTACAAAGACCATATACAATTCAAAAAATTTGGGTAGAAACATTACAAAGACCCTATACGATTCAATAAATTCGGGTAAAAACATTACAAAGACCATATACAATTCAATAAATTCGGGTAGAAACATTACAAAGATCCTATACAATTCAATAAATTCGGGTAAAAACATTACAAAGACCCTATACGATTCAATAAATTCGGGTAGAAACATTACAAAGACCCTATACAATTCAATCAATTCGGGTAAAAACATGACAAAGACCCTACACAATTCAATAAATTCTGGTAGAAACATTACAAAGACCCTATACAATTCAATAAATTCGGGTAAAAACATTACAAAGACCCTATACAATTCAATAAATTCGGGTAGAAACATTACAAAGACCCTATACAATTCAATAAATTCGGGTAGAAACATGACAAAAACCCTTTACAATTCAATAAATTCGGGTAAAAACATGACAAAGACCCTACACAATTCAATAAATTCTGGTAGAAACATTACAAAGACCCTATACGATTCAATAAATTCGGGTAAAAACATGACAAAGACCCTACACAATTCAAAAAATTCTGGTAGAAACATTACAAAGACCCTATACGATTCAATAAATTCGGGTAAAAACATTACAAAGACCCTATACAATTCAATAAATTCGGGTAGAAACATTACAAAGACCGTATACGATTCAATAAATTCGGGTAGAAACATTACAAAGACCCTATACAATTCAATAAATTCGTATAGAAACATTACAAAGACCCTATACAATTCAATAAATTCGGGTAGAAACATGACAAAGACCCTATACAATTCAATAAATTCGGATAGAAACATTACAAAGACCCTATACAATTCAATAAATTCGGGTAGAAACATTACAAAGACCCTATACAATTCAATAAATTCGGGTAGAAACATTACAAAGACCCTATACGATTCAATAAATTCGGGTAAAAACATGACAAAGACCCTACACAATTCAATAAATTCTGGTAGAAACATTACAAAGACCCTACACAATTCAATAAATTCGGGTAAAAACATTACAAAGACCCTATACAATTCAATAAATTCGGGTAGAAACATTACAAAGACCGTATACGATTCAATAAATTCGGATAGAAACATTACAAAGACCCTATACAATTCAATAAATTCGGATAGAAACATTACAAAGACCCTATACAATTCAATAAATTCGGATAGAAACATGACAAAGACCCTATACAATTCAATAAATTCGGATAGAAACATTACAAAGACAATATACAATTCAATAAATTCGGGTAGAAACATTACAAAGACCCTATACAATTCAATAAATTCGGGTAAAAACATTACAAAGACCCTATACGATTCAATAAATTCGGGTAGAAACTGATACTAAGTCATGTAGTTTATTAAACAAAGTCGGTTGTCTGTTATATATATATATATATATATATATATATATATATATATATATATATATATATATATATATATATATATATCAAGCATGAAACTATTCATATGATGTCAAATTGAATGGCATCATACAGTATGTACACCTATGTATTCTTTATCAAGTTTATCCAACGAAATTCGTGTGTCTGGGTATGCAGCCTCGTTTGCTATTGTTATTGTTGTTGTTGTTTGTTGTTGGTTTAACGCCATTTTCAGCACACAATAGGCTATTTAGGGCAGCCAGTATTAATGGTGGAGGAAGAACCCAGGAAAACCACCCGAAAGAATCACCGACCCACGAGAAGCTACTGGCAGGCATTCTCACATACCCACATTGGCCGAATCTGAGACTCGTACCCACGCAGAGAGAGGTGAGATGGCAATGATCCGTAACGGAGAACGCTTTTGTGTGTGTGTGTATGTGTGTGTGTACCTCTATGTATGAGACAGACAGACAGACAAACAGACAGAGAGAACCTGAGATATTGCAAGACTGGAAGCTAACAATAGCATGAATTGACTTCATTTTTGAAACTTTGGGCTTATAACTCGTCGCTTCGATTCACAGTTTGTTTTACTTCTCGCATATCAGGGACTATCCATTTTAAATTTCTTCGAGAAACACGTGTACCTTCTTTTATAAATCTAGACTGAACCTTTACTTTTGGCTTATTTTGCTTGTGTGGCTATTCCGACAGCTTTGCCGTTTTCATGGGTAAATATATGCTATTTTCAAACGACAAAAGTATTGGTGGTGATGGTTGAGTGTTAAAATTACTGGAATTACAACTGAAGTAAATGGAATTGTAACCCTCTTCTGCGTCTGCTCTAGGACCTAATTTCTCCCAAACTATGGAAATGCGACTCTAGGTCAACATCCCTAACCGATCGAATCGCGATGTGAAATAAGCTTTCATTCCCGCCCGACTCGTCGTGGTTTTACTAGTAGTCCGAATGTCATGACCCTTGACACCCCATTTTTGATATTTGGTTATTTATGTTGGTGTGTATGGTCAGAGCGCATTCCCTATCGAAAAGTTGGAATTCGCCGACACCAATTGGTGTCTACATAAGGTACTCACCTACTTACAGACCTAGAAAACTTACCTTATATTGAGTCATACTTACATTAAATCGATAGGGATATCATTTATCTTCTCAGAAATTTGTCTTTAATCCGTTGTCGGATGAGAGGAAACTACAGCGTTGATGAATTTTGACCACGTTCGCACTATTTGTATTGCTAGTCACAGACTCAAATGAATAGTCAAATCGCGCGGCCGATATGCATACCATGTCACAGGTCAAATAATCACGTGATAAGAACAAAACCGCATTGACGCTCGGCTTCAGCGTGATCAATCTGCCTCTTTCCTTGATGATGCGAAAAAGAAATGTTTCGGCTGGTGTCATCTCAAAATGTTTAAAACCATGTGGTTTTTCATGTTATTGTAGACATTATGTGACTTTCATTCACTATTTTCGAGATTTTGGTCTTCTTTATGTAATACCGGAAAGGAAGTTTTGGTGCATAAACTTATATTGCAACATTTTAGGTAAAGACGGAAACATGGAAATTCTTGCAAATCAGATACTCATTTACCTTCCATGGCCTTTTGGTCTTATAAAGCAGTACCGGAAAGGATGTTTGTTATCGATCCATTTTCACAGTATCATACAGTTCCATATATTTATAATATTTTACTTCAAGACATTATTATTTTACGCTATAAACATGATATCACCACAACGACCCCGTTTACGTCAGTGTAGTTTGAGATAGTTTTTACTCATAATTCAATATAAATGTCGGAAGACGTAGTCCAAATGGGATAGGCTAATTAAGTATTTCTTTCTCAGCGCTTACTGGTATAAGCAAAACATTTGAAAAGGGTCCGGTCAATTCAGTTGCTGGAAATCTGTATAGATAATTTTTGTGTAATAAAGTAAGATGTATATGTATTAAAATTATATCGTCAAACTTTCAGAAATTGCATTTGTATTATTTTTTATTCATGATAAACGTTTGCCGTGCCTCATACTGTTTAATAGGTGGATTAGTAATGACCCCTTGCTAGCTCAGAGTTGCAGAATATGCCAACTGTGCCTTACTGCATCTTATATGTGACGAACAACTGCTGCAGGAAACGCAGTGAACTGCCGTGCAGGCAGTAAGAATATCATTAAGTAAAAACAACTATATTCTTATAGGTATCAGTATTATTAATGATTAAAGTATAGTTTTCTTTAATGCCCTTTTCATTTTGTTCTTAAATTCATGAACGTATTGGAGAGGAATCCGCTCTATATCATTAGAAGTAAACAGATTTGTATAATTACAAAAAAAAACATTAACTGTAATTTTTTATAAAAAAAAAACTGTAAAAAATTTAAATATACAGATTCATTGCTTATTTCCTTTTTTTATATTTCTCATATATAATATAATTGTGTTTGTATCATCAATCGAAAGGCACCAAATAGCATCGTCATTTTATATACAATTACGTGGTTCCTTATTTATTGATAATTGCCTATGTTTAAGGATGAAGACAATTCCATAGATGAAGTGTTACTATTTCATTGATTCATTATTTTGTATACATTGTAATTATTGTTTGTGTTTTATTTGCGTGTATAGTGCATCAAATGTTTCTGGTTTTACATAAAGCCTTCATGTGTGTGAACATTGAACATGGACCAAGGCATCGTACACAGTCACGAAAATGTGCTCTTGAAAAACATCTTTGCTACTCGTCTTATTGCACTTGCTGTTGAAAAATTAAGTTTGATTCTTGGTAGTGCAGGTGTCCCAGCCATCATAGACTTCGAGTAAAATGTCACAGCCATCATCCACTGTGAATAAAATGTCCCAATCATCCTATACGTTGAGTAATGTGTGCTGCAGCGTACTTCTTTTTACAGCACATGTCCGCATTTCCGTATTGAGCAAGATGGAAGATTTTCGCTCTGTGTACCAAGCAGTGTGAATTAGTTACGCTATCAAATCAAGTAATACTATTGGTCTGTCTCAAATCTGTGCCATCGATACATGAATAGTACAAGAGAAGACTGCTAGCCCCAAGACTAACCGTCTGTACTCACTTAAAAGCTCAGTACAACTGCAAATTGTACAGACCCAGATCTACTCACACATAATGCACTGGCCGGTTTAGATTTCTATCATGTATTAGGGACAACAAATAAGATAGACCCAGATCTCCCTGTACATTATACTACGGTATAGAACTGTAGTATATGCTGTTTGCAGTGGGATTCGACTTACGAGCGAGTATAAACGGTTGTTAAATCCTGGTTTATGTGGAGACAGGGTTCCATTAAGGAACATAAGCTAGACAAGCGTTTGGTTTTTATTTTGACTAGATAATATAAATATATTCTTCCCTATTGTACATAGTGTTTCAGCAGCATTAATTTTTATATCCGCCTGTGATACCGTAGCGACTGCTATGTAAGAACGCTGAGTAGAGAAAAGCAGATAAATCAACCCAAACACTATTTATTCTTGTTTCACTCAGTCTTGATGTGCATTTACGGGAACTCTTTCCCTGATAATAGCAGTGGTCATATTTTTATAAGACCCTCGGGCCGCTAACAATAAAATTGCCTAAAAGAAACCACAATGCATTCTCTTAATGGCGATGCCTTCGAAAGAAAGTCTATAGTTGCAACCCTCACATTTCCAAACGTGTGGGTATCCAATAACCCAAAACGTGGCAAGTAACATTAAAGGCAGCGTGATCATGGTTTTGAGTGTAGTCAGTTTTTGGTGTACATAAGTGAATTTATATTTTGCTTCTTTTCAATAATTTGCTATGATCTGAAGTGGTTTAAACCCAAGCGCGCGCTTATATAGGTAACTAAGTGAACAAATCTCGATTAAAATATGCTTTGTACTCATTTCGCGCCTAAAATGCATAATAAGTAAACGTCAAAAAATAGGTAAAAAATAATTGGTATATGAACAAGAAATATTTAGTTAGTCACCTTTGACAAAATTGTTTTCTTTACTTTAATTTGCCTACTGTTAGGTTTTAAGACAAGACAACAACAAATTGCAGTACATAACATTTTGAAGTTGCTTGTCGTTTGTTGGAAGTAACAGTATATTTTATCTATCTAAAGGATTTTTATTTATCTATCTGCAGTTTTTAGTTTTGCTTAAAGCTAAATATTTTAATATTGCATAGTTCTTTTATATTTATACAACTTCATAATATAATACTTTTTTCATATAACTGTTAACATCTCTACCTTCGCATCCGGTATGAAAAGCAATGTTACGTTTCCTAATAAATGTTACTTTTATATAAACATGGAGTAATTTGTAAAAGAATATTATCATTGCAAAGTGGCAGAATTCGCATCTACGGATAGGATGCCATGTAGACCCAATAGTGCTATAATTGATGTATATATCCTACTCAGATCGGCAAAACAACTCGATTATTTCAATTCGAATTATTCAAAAGATATTCATTTACATTTTGACCGCTCCGGTGGCCTAGTGGTTAGAGCGTCCGCCTCGGATGCGGGAGGTCGTGAGTTCTATCCCAGGCCGAGTCATGCCAAAGATTTACACAGCTCAGCATTAAGAGTTAAGTGTTATAACTGGTCGGCCTAGTGTCAGGATAATGCGATTGGGTGGGACATGGTGCTACATGTCTGGGGCATGATCCACCAGTGCTAGACATCACTCTAAACTGTCCCACTGCAGACATCGTAGGATATGACTGAACAAATGTTAAAACTACGTTAAAAATCAACATTTCACACTCATATACAGTTTACCGGAATCCCTGTGCTTATCTAAACATAAAGCGAAAAGATTTTTAATACTAACATAGCTAGATTTGTTGGGGGGGGGGGGTGTTAAACCTGGAACAAATAAGACACAATCCCCAGTTAATGAAGCAGCTTCGTAAATAGCAGTTGGTGTAATTATTTTTAACAAGTGAGTCTTCACTGCGGTTTTGTTTATTTATTCAGATGTCTACATGCCCGAGATCATTAAGTACGCTCCTTCACAGAGAAAAGTGTCTTAGTGTTGCTGGGCGTTAGCTACAACAATCACAGTTTTATTGCCATAACCCGACACTAGGATATGAAATTATAACATTTTCAATTAAAATGTCTGGATCAGCAAGATATGGAACTATCATGCAAAATAAAAAAGATTGCTAATACACGTGTATTAATTAATATTCGGTTTATCCGCCGTCGCCGGCAAGACTACAAAGAAAAAGATAAAGAGATAATTACCAGCGTAGTAAGACTAGGAAGGTTACTAGATAACAAAATCATCGACAATATGATGACATTCTACATTTTAGAGAGGGCATTTATAGGCATTGCATACTGACTGGTCCCTATCAAAACTATGTTAAATTAATAAATTCAAAAATTCCAAGCGTATGTCTAATACGATTGTGCAGCGTTTGCATACAAAGTTACAATTATCAACATATTTTTGGGAAATGTGGAAACACTGGTGGAGGAAACATTAATTTGAATTCTAACAAACAGAGACATTTGATGTATTGCCCTCAATGCTAAGGTTGACGAACCTATGGTTCAGCACTTCAAACAAATGAATCTACAATGTTTATATATCCCCAGCAAGAAGCAAATATATTCATTTACCTTATTTCTACAAAACGTGTGCAAGAATAACATACAATATAAACATCAAGATAGAAAGATATATATTGGGTTGGAGAGGGATACTTTTGTAACAAACAAGTTATAAAACAGCGGTTAGAGTCTTATGCAGTAAATATATCTATATTTTCTAGTTAACTAAGGACAGTTTTGACCTACGTAATGAAGGCATACCGTACTAGAATTGTGATTTGAAAAGGCATGAGTTCGCAATGAATAATTATTTTATATTTATTAAATCTGGAGTGTGGTGATGACTGCAAGTAAGTTCCATCGATTGCAACTATTAAATATCATTAGTGTAAATTTATGTACAATATCCAATATGCAGTAAGGGAAATGGTTTATATGTACAATATCAAATATGCAATACGGGAAATGGTTTATATGTACAATATCCAATATGCAGTACGGGAAATGGTTTATATGTACAATATCCAATGTGCAGTACGGGAAATGGTTTATATATGTTTATATGTACATGGATTAATAGATGATGTAGCTATTGGGCACCACATTGTGTATTAACTTAAATGCCACCCCGCTAATATATTAATGTCGAAGTCTCTAGATGTACCTCTAGTTTAAACGTCTAATCCCTTTTTCGTTATTGCCACTGTAGACACATGTGGTTAATTATAGGTTTAACTTATCTCGAGCTGGCGCTCACGGTGCTAATTATATGAAATAACTGTGAACCAGTCTAGAAATGGATGAAGAAATAAATGAGTATATACGGGTTTGATGGTCGATAGTTGGTTAATAATGAAATGTAAAATTTTAGTAAACATATCTTTTGAGAGTTTATCCGATCTGTAATTTAAAAACTATATAGAGAATATTCTACTGATGCAATTTTTGTATATTTACAGGCTTGACTTAGGAATACTAAAACATGAAAGTAGCACCTGATGCATTTGGTGCAGAATCAATAACATGTTTCATGCACATGTAGATAAAACAAATGCCGCGGCTCATTTGGTGTTCTCCAGACATAAGCTTGCACCAAGTATAGTTGTGCATGGATAAATATAGGTCTGATCATTAGCACCCAGACATTTTAAGTTATTGAATTTTGAATATGATGGTGTTTCCGTATGTTTACTATGGGAGTTAAATCAGTAACGTGACTCCACTATTGATTCGTGCGAGCGTCTTAATTCTGCTTAACTAAAATGTGTTTCCTTGAACAACCTAGGAATTAAAATTATTAGTATGTTTAATGACTCAGTTACTGGGATTATATTTTGGTCAAACGATTGAAAATGTCAAAGGTAAAGTCTCAAGATGTTAAAGTAGTTAAATATAATGAAATACATATACTTCGATAAATGAAAAATAGTTAAAAATGTGATAAACTGTTTATGGTTCAAATAATAAATGTGAAAAATGTAAACTCAATGAAATGATGCCAACAATTAGTGAGAACAAATTATAAATGTTATTCCATTTCACGTACTGGACTAATGAATGAATGTTCTGCTATCAGCATAAAACATAGTTCCAGATGCAACATAAAATTGATCTACGTTTCAAACGATTTTGACTATGAGTGTAAAGGTATAGAACCAATATCGCCATAATCGTTATATGAATTGTGAAATTATTAAACAAATACTATAACCTCCAGAGACATAAAGCTTTACAAACAGTGTGGTTTCCAAATTGAAAAAAAACAATGTTACTGAATTGTTTAATTTGATTAAGAACCATTCTAAAAGAACTGAATATAAAAATGTAGTGTTAGCATTATGTAAATAGTTGATGTTCCACTTTTACAATAACTAGCTCTATAACACTTCGAGTTGAACAATAAGACTGATAATGACTGATATCGATTATATACACACTGATGTTAAAGCAAAATCCTTTTATAATGACAAAGCGGATAACGCAAGGCTCTGTGTTACTAATAACGATCCAAAAGATACGACACTATATTTACAAAAAAACAAACAAGAAAGCGCATTGACTTTTCTGGGATTGGCTGAATGACGTTGCAATTCAAACTTTGTTTAATTAATGTTTAAAATTAAGTTTTTCAGCCGAATCCTAAAAGTACTATCGTGAAGTTTTGTTAAATTTTATTTAACCAATATCGTGCTGTATTCGTACATGGACTACTTCGTGTACGTTTGTCTTGTAAGTTACGGTAGTATCAATTTCTCTTTAAAATATTCCGTTTCTCCGTTTGTTTCGAGTTCTCTATATTCACCTCCAGTTTAGCTCCAACTTATTATTACCTATCCGTTTAGCTGTTTTGTCTTTTATTTAGGCAATTTTATTACTTTCTTTTATATTTCCGTCTTTTTTGGTGCTTTTGATCACGCTAACAGAAGAGATGATTCTAATCATTATTAATTAAGTACACTACCTCGATTTCATTGAACACTGGTACCCTTACTTATCATATTGTTTATTCCATTCAATGTACTGATCACAGCAACAAATAATGTTGTGCTGAAACCCCAGTACAAGCTAAATAAACGACGACACTGCCAGCCCTTCATATAACACTCAAATCAGATGGTTTCATTCCATACTAAAATAAACTGTTTCCAGAACAGCCTACACTCAATTCATAACTGTGTTATCTACTTTGTATTTGGTTCTTACGTCTCTATAGCTCTCGATCTTTTTAACCAAACCGATATGTAGTTTCGTTAATACTTTAAAGTCTGAAATTGATTCCTTTGATATTCGGCGGATACAGTGTCAGGGCATCTGTTACTTCTCACTAATTTATATAAATAGGAAAGTTACAGTTTGCATTGCAGAAAGTAGGTGCGTATGTACAAAATAGTATTGGTAACGGTATATTGGATTCCGTAAATATTGTGTATTGCGTCACAAATGGACAATGAAAAGGAACTCTATTTCAATAGCTATTACGTAAAAATCTGGCAAATAATTTTTATGAGTTTTTATATATCCCTGGTTGGTAGCAGATCAATTACACGTCTAAATAGCTTTATCTCAAAGCATGATGTAGGCTACCGTTAAAACAGAATTTGTGCTGCATAATAAATCGTGTTGATGCTGCTTTTCTTTTCATTCGACATTTGCTTGCGTGTATATTATACTTGTCTAACGACAAAACCTGTGTTTTGCAAAACACCATTCATTAGCCAAAATGATAAAGACTTTTGGAAATAAAAGTCTAATATTTATTTTTCTTTCACGATGTTAAATGTTGTCCGGTGAACATTCATTTCATATACGACGTCGATAGTGAGCGGAGTAAATGACAATATAATTATTGATCTGCATCTTTTCCAGTATCCAGATTTGGTGGTTTATCTTTTGACATGTTAAGACCTTCAAACAACTAGCAGCCACAGAGAACCTCTTCGAAATAATTAAAAAAAGCAAATGTAACCATCGGAGTGAAATAAACAGAATATATTGTAATAAAAACCTGAATTAATGCACAGACGTATACACCACGAATATATTAACCACAGATCAAACAAATGTTAAAAGCTTGGTGTTAACTGATATAATATAATATGTTAAACCTACTTAATGTGTAATTTACTGATTTGATTCGAGTTTTCTACACTCTGCAAAAACCGAGGACGCTATTTAAACTCTTGGAGACAAAAATCAGTCTTTTACATCAACGTCACATCATTTAGCAAAACTATGAATAAATATTTCTCTTTCGACAAATCCTTTTTTTTTTTATTGTTTACCACTTTGCAAGTTAGTTTTGTAATGGTAATTTCCGTTTCTGTTTGTAATCTTCAACTTGTGTAGAAATGGAGTAATAGATATTTTCTTTTCGACAAATCCAGTTTTAATTTTGTTGTTTAAGCCTTTATATGAAATGATGTTTGGCTACAAAAATATCCTTCAGAACAGTTCATATATGGTGTCAGAACAGGGCGTTAATATGCACTTGAGATTACTATGGCACAAAGGCAACCAATCAAAATACCCAATGCAATATAGACGTGAAAAAGATACACAAATGAGCCGTTTGATAATGCTTTGATATATACCAGGTAAGATTGTAATGTAGAAAACATGATTATCAACGTCACAAAATAAACTATAACCAAGGGTTTAGGTAAATGATGTAGATGTGATCAGTTTAAGAAACAGACAAAGAATCAGCATGGAAATTGGTCCATACACCAATCGTTGAAAGGTATTGAAAGTTGAAATATAATCAGTTGGACATCAGTTCAAAAATGAGAATACATTTTCAATATACTAAAGCATGAAGAGAGAAAGGTATTACACGTTTATCAATTGCTACTAAAGATTCAGTTATAGCAATTATTGTATCTATTGTTTAGTCTGTAGCAAACTTTGCTAAATATTTAGTAGATGTTGCCACAAGCCTGGCAATGTGTTTCATATTGGGTCAATCTTATTGTTGTCGTTGCAAAATCAAGAAAGGATTAATAAATATTGTGTTGTGGAGGATCATGCCTTGGTCCAAGCAACAACAGCGAAATTGCCAGGTAGTATTAACAGTGTAAACAGCTGGTTTGTAAAAACAACCTGACAGGATACTTCTGTCTTCACTTAGCATGTTATTTTACTTATTGTGGCATTAATTAGTTTAGTATTTGCATGTTTGATTGGCGGTGCTAACAAATCACCAAACGGATATAAGTTTTCCTAATTAGCTTCCGGCTGTTGTAAAACCTACAATACTGCGTCTCTAGCAGCAATTATTGTCAATATCAATTATATTCTGTTTATTTAATGATATATATTGTTTTCTGCTGTTTCGCCTTCTGTCTTTTTGATGTCCAATTGTCTAATCGCACTGACATTATAATGTGGTAGTAGGAGCTCCACCACTATAATCCTTTATTATATACATAATATTTAAGTACATTGTCTTTTCTATTGTCTTTTACAGTTTCGGTTCTTACTGTCACATACTGCTTATCGGCCTTAGGATATTCCATTTCGCTTTATATGCATGGACGATTTTAATCGCAGTATAAACATGCAACCTCAGTTATGAATATTTGTTGCACCCACTTCTTCATAACCGTCTAAATAGGCAACGAAAAAGCATTATCACAACCAACCATCTAATTTAATTTTTGAACTTGTGATGAACTGTTGAGTTTTTTTTACTATGTTTTCCTGCCTCGTAACCCTGCTGCCTTAAAGTAAATAGCACCATTATATTTTAACCATGTCCGATATTAAGCTAATAGACTGTACAAAAGATGTTATAATTTGTACTTCATGTACAAATTATAGTAGATTTTATTATAGCTATCCCTTCTTCTGTTAATCCGTATTAATCTTGTGACTAAGTCCAGCCGGGAGTCTCATCTGTTCTGTCCTACAATGCATTTCCTCAGCTGATAATGTTCATCAGTATTCAACCGTACAAGATGTATGGTTGTAGCGATGTTTTTTGACAAGCTAGATCTTCAGCAGGTATACATTCTTACCAGAACATTGGAGGGTATATGATCGTTAGATGATGACTAAGGCAACGACTGCAACGGATTCCATTAAAAAGCGAATCACAAAAGGAGCATATTGTCTGTTCCAATTAGTACATTAACTAGACTTAAAAAAGTTAACATAAAACAAAATTCTTGTGCAAATGCAAAGAGCCTCTTGCGATTGATTTTCCACATTCACGTGTATTTAATGTATTGTTTCCTATCCTTTAAATTGTAATTTTCTTTTTAAAGCCAGGCTAATGTTTCCTGGACTCAAGTCTTAATATATGTGAATGAATTTTTGGTATTTCGTGTTTCCGTTTTGTATAATAGGTCTCCTCTCCTACATCTATTACAAGTTTCAAATAAATGTATCTCAATATTGATTTTACCACTGCTGCACAGCACAGCTTTTTTTTTTTTGTTTCACATATAATAGGGAAGATTACTCTGTTATTTTGATGTTAATAAGCTAAATTCAAAGAATGTGGATTTTATCTGCACAAATTTACGGTGAAAGTTTAGCTGTTCTCATCGTTTATATGGATACCAGTTTACAATCACGTCATCTTACACGCAATATTGGACTTCTTGATCTTTGATCTCGCTGATAGTTTGCATTGAGTATCACCAGTTCGCTTAAGTTACAATCCTTTTTTTACGATTCCTTTTTTCGAATAATCAGTCAGACGTCTGTATGATACATTCATCTACCGCAGTTACATGCCTGACACACGTTGAACCTCTGTTTGATCCACATGGGAATACAAGTTTACAAATGAAAATATATTTTGTCGTCTAATTACCAACTCAATAATTATGTTGTCTAATTACCAACTCATTAATTATGTCGTCTAATTACCAACTCATTACTTATGAGCGAGAGACTTAGCATACTCTTGCTGCATATTTGTCAGATAATTGATTAGTCCGATAAATATCCCCAAATATATGTTGATATAAATGGACAAAGATGTGGGCCTAATGCCACCTATTTATTAAAATAGACACATCTTTCAGGAACACACGTAAGTAAACTTTAGACACTTACTGCTATTTTGGCAATAGCCGTATTAAGCGATGAAATTCAAAATTTTTAATGAGGTAAGGTTGTGCTTTTTCTCTTGGATGTACAAGTCGAGAAACATAGGATTTGGTCCGGTAATTTATATAGGTATCGAGCTAAAAGATCTTTCCACCGACGGTAGCTCAAAAGCCTCCAGAAATAGCGGTAAGTGTATAAAATGTTCACCGATACATGCAGATGAAATTGTTTGCAGATGTTTACGGGTTTTAATGAATAGGTGAGTTCAGCCTCTAAACTGCCAGTTAATATAATGACAGCTATTGGGCTGATTTATCGGCCTAATAATTAATTTATAATAACAGAGATCGGAATGTTCGGTATTTTCTACATAAATAGTTTGACACACAGCTATAACAGTATCAGCTGGTGGCGGGTCTCATAGACGCATTACATGTAAAGTCTACCATAACATGATTGTCTGGGATTTATATTCTGAAAAAATAATATAAATTTGCTATTACCAAAAACTGGTTTCAATTATACATAAATTTCAAGCATTATTGTTCAACATAGAATTGAGATACCCTCTACCATGAAATCTGAGATGGGACTTTGTCCCTACTAAAAGAGATATAATTCATTCACTTATAAATTGCAATAGTCTGGTCTTAAAAACCATAAAGACAATGCATTACTCTTTAGACAGACAATGGCGGTGCGCGAAGGGTGTTGCGGGGCAATTGTTACATTGTTCCCAGTCGAAGAGGCACTGTCTGGAGTTGGGGGGGGGGGGGTGCAGATGAAATTTTCACAGTATTTCACCGTCGTTGTATACGACCATGTACGTGTGTACATGTGTGGGTCAATTCTTAAGAAAACATTTTAGGATGGGGATGGGGAGGAGAGAGTTTGGCAACTGAAAAGAAAACTATTCTCTGTTGTAAAGGACGGGCGCTACAACAACAACAACAAAAAAAAACCATTGTCATCGGGTGTCTCTCAATCTTGCTCCGTTACTGATAAAAGTTGTAACAATGCTGTTATGGTTATCTCCGCTATACATCATTGCTGCCATGACATATAACATCCAGCATATTGTGAAATAAATGTTCGGAATCCAAATGGAATCAAATTTAGATTTCTTTAAATGAGATTGATCAAACCGGTACATATATTATAGATTTAAAATTAAGAAATTAATAGCCTTTTTCCAATATATGAGATATATCCTTTAGAAATACTGCTGATTTGCTTATTGTGTAATAAGCGGGAATGGTTTCGTCATCATACATAAAATAAATTGTCACAAGAAAGCGACTATGAAGGATCGTATTTTACAGCAGGTTGTGTAATCATTTCTATTCTGCAGAAGATCTGTTACCCTTGTCCTTTATTAAATATTTTAAACAGCCTTAGTTAAAATAATGCACTGTGTTTTGTTGAGAGATGCACTATATTGATGGAAACATATTCATGTGTTAGGTGCAAAGAAATATAATTTTCCGCACTAAAGAGAATCCTTAGACTAACTGAATATAATCAATATTGTTCCTACGTATAATTCGCTATTTGGGATGCCAATGGAAACCAATAAGTATCATACAATAATCTCATCGTGGATATGATTTCATAGTGGACATGATCTCCTCATGGATATGATCTCGTCATGTATATGATCTACCCGTGGATATGGTCTCATCGAGGATATGATTTCATCGTTCACATTACCCCATTGTGGATCATCTTGCTGCCTGTTTGATTTTGATTAAGTTGCCTAATGCTTGAAACCTGACATACATATTCCGGTTTTACATTTGCCGTTACATGAAGTCAGCGCGAATGTGCATTCCAAGTTGTAATTGAACACAAAACATTTGTTCTGTTCTTTTTTATTGGGAGCAGGTGCTCGTTTTGTCTACCCCCGTTCATAATATCTAATGCGATATATAATATACTTACAAAAATCACCTTCTCATTGTCTTGGCTTTCCAAACTTTCCTAACGGTATACAAGTGGTTTATATTTGTATAAATCACTTCAAATGTTTCTCAGACCGAATACAAGAGATCATGGTCATGTTACATCATAACAATGGAACTAAATTAAATCTTTAATTCCAGTACAGTTTATCTAATTGACTATGCCTGAAAGAGTCCTCGCATCATTATTGTTTCGAGTCTAATTTCAAAATCACTGCTGCTTGCGTGTGTAGGCCCAATTTCAATAATGCCTTCACTAAATGACGTTATTAATATCTCTCTCCCATCCGGGGAATTCCCATCATTTTTCAAAGCTGCCATCGTATAGCCTCTACTGAAGAAACCAACACTTGACCATAATGATTTAAAGAACTACCGCCCAGTTTCTGATCTCCCGTTCATATAAAATATCAACCCAACTTGTGTCTCATTTGCATCCAAACAGTTTTTTTTTCATAGCAATGTACAGTCTGCATATCGCCTTTGCCACAGTTCTAAAACTACTCTTCTGAAAGTATTTAATGACTTTCTCTCTGCTTTGGATAACGGAAAGATTACAATCCTTACCCTCCATGATTTGTCTGCAGCATTTGACACAATAGACCATGATATATTACTTCACCGTCACCTGCATGTATTTGATATTCACAATACAGCCTTACGTTGGATAAAGTCCTACTTAGTCAACAGGACACAAATTGTATCTGCAAATGGAATAAACTCCAGCCCAGTTGATCTATGGTGTGGTGTACCAAAGGGGTCTATTCTTGGGCCTGTTCTCGTCATTATATACCGCTCTCAAGTGTCATAGATCATCACCCAGTGTCTCACCAACTGTACGCTGATGACACCCAAATATCCAAGTCTAGCCACCCAAATAAAGTTGATTTTACCATCCAAGGAGTAGAGAGGTGCATTTCAGATGTGAAAGCAAAGATGACATGTAAAAAAGCTGCAGATGAATGATGATAAAACTGAGGCTATTCTGATCACAACACAAATACTTTATCATTCACATCCTTTACCTCAAACAATACATATCAGCAACACTAACATTAAATTCACAGTCAGTACGAAACATAGGTGTTACTCTTGACAGTACTCTCACGTTTCATAAACATGTCATGAACATATGCAAGGCTGCATATCTTGCTCTGAGTCGCATCAGTTCCATTCGCAAATATCTTTCAGTTGATGCCACTAAAACACTTGTGTGTTCATTAGTACTTTCAAGACTGGACTATTGGAACTCAATTCTCACTGGTTCGTCTCAATATCTGCTCCAGAAACTTCAAAAAGTTCAAAGCACAGCTGCTGAAATCATCTTTAGACTACGACGATCAGAGCACACCTCCCCACTGCTTTGTACCCTAAACTGGCTATCCAATCGATCCAGAATCAAATACAAATTTGTTTTCTATGCTACGTTTCACTGACGGACTCCAGTCCAGCATACCAATCTGATTTCACCCATGTGTACACAACAGCACGATACTTCTGCTACTCTTCTGACAGTCGTATTCTCATTGTTTCCACTATAAACATGAAATTATATGGACAACGTTCGTTTGCATATCGGGGCCCAGCAACTTGGAACAAATTGCCCACTGAAATTATATAAAATAACACAGTGATCCCTTTCAAGAGGTCTCTTAAAGTTCGCATTTTTGGGCTGCAATAACAAACTTAAAGACCTAATAATGTTTAGTACCTTAACTAATATTAGCATTTTTATGTATTCCAATTTCTTGGCATTTGTTTTATTTTTGTTTCTCTGTAGTCGTATCATTATAGATTTTGTAAAGCACTTAGAACTTCTAAAGATCAGGCGCTATACAAAGTTCTCATTATTATTATTATTATTATTATTATTATTATTATTATTATTATTATTATTATTATTATTATTATTTCACTACATTATGTTCCAACAAAACTTTTCCGCAAGGCAAGTATAATATTTTATACGATTGCACCATTCGTCTCTTGGGGTACATATTTTACTTGTCAAAAATACAAATCTATTGACTTATTAAATGCTTATCCTTATAAGGAAATCCGCTTACACGGTATTATTTTTTATTGGCTAATACATTAATTATAATGGCAACTATAACGGCAACTATAACCCAAAATAACTTTGCCCCATGACATACCATCAGATGTACATCATTTTATTTTGGAAAGAATTAACGAAAACAAGGACAGAAATAAGTATATAGGACTATACAGAATACGCCAACCGATATGAACCAGTCTCTGCACTTTTAGGGGATGATATTTGCAAAATCGGTTGATTCCATGTAATGTTTTTGGATACTTAACTTTCTATTTTAATAGTGAGCAAGAATATCAGATTTCATTTCATTAATCTAATATGTCAGTTTGAAGTTAATGTTCTTTCTTATATCTAAAGACTGCATCAATTTTATTGACATTTTACGTACCAATATTCCACCGTGCATAAATTATATACCGTAAGATAATGATTCTCTTAAGGTTATTCATTAGTGCATTTTCCATAAAGATATCATGTCTCTACACAATAAGGACTTTTTAAGGTTATTCATTAGTGCATTTTCCATAAAGATATCATGTCTCTATAACACAATAAGGACTTTTTAAGGTTATTCATTAGTGCATATTCCACAAAGTCATAATATCTCTATAACACAATAAGGACTTTTTAAGTTTATTCATTAGTGCATTTTCCATAAAGATATCATGTCTCTATAACACAATAAAGACTTTTTAAGGTTATTCATTAGTGCATATTCCACAAAGACATAATATCTCTATAACACAATAAAGACTTTTTAAGGTTATTCATTAGTGCATTTTCCGTATAGATATCATGTCTCTATAACACAATAAGGACTTTTTAAGGTTATTCATTAGTGCATTTTCCATAAAGATATCATATCTCTATAACACAATGAGGACTTTTTAAAGTTATTCATTAGTGCATATTCCATAAAGATATCATGTCTCTATAACACAATAAGGACTTTTAAGGTTATTCATTAGTGCATATTCCACAAAGACATAACATCTCTAACACAATAAGGACTGGTTATGGTTATTTATTAGTGCATATTCCATAAAGATATCATGTCTCTATAACACAATAAGGACATGTAAAGGTTATTCATTAGTGCATATTCCGCAAAGACATAATATCTCTATAACACAATAAGAACTTTTGAAGGTTATTCATTAGTGCATATTCCATAAAGATATCGTGTCTCTATAACACAATAAGGACTTTTTAGGATTATTAATTAGTGCATATTCCATAAAGATATCATGTCTCTATAACACAATAAGGACTTTTTAAGGTTATTCATTAGTGCATATTCCACAAAGACATAATATCTCTATAACACAATAAGGACTTTTTAAGGTTATTCATTAGTGCATTTTCCATAAAGATATCATATCTCTATAACACAATAAGGACTTTTTAAGGTTATTCATTAGTGCATATTCCATAAAGATATCATGTCTCTATAACACAATAAGGACTTTTAAGGTTATTCATTAGTGCATTTTCCATAAAGATATCATGTCTCTATAACACAATAAGGACTTTTTAAGGTTATTCATTAGTGCATATTCCACAAAGACATAATATCTCTATAACACAATAAGGACTTTTTAAGGTTATTCATTAGTGCATTTTCCATAAAGATGTCATATCTCTATAACACAATAAGGACTTTTTAAGGTTATTCATTAGTACATATTCCATAAAGATATCATGTCTCTATAACACAATAAGGACTTTTAAGGTTATTCATTAGTGCATATTCCACAAAGACATAATATCTCTAACACAATAAGGACTGGTTATGGTTATTCATTATTGCACATTCCATAAAGATATCATGTCTCTATAACACAATAAGGACTTGTAAAGGTTATTCATTAGTGCATATTCCGCAAAGACATAATATCTCTATAACACAATAAGAACTTTTGAAGGTTCTTCATTAGTGCATATTCCATAAAGATATCGTGTCTCTATAACACAATAAGGACTTTTTAGGGTTATTAATTAGTGCATATTCCATAAAGATATCATGTCTCTATAACACAATAAGGACTTTTAAGGTTATTCATTAGTGCATATTCCATAAAGATATCATGTCTCTATAACACAATAAGGACTTTTTAAGGTTATTCATTAGTGCATATTCCACAAAGACATAATATCTCTATAACACAATAAGGACTTTTTAATGTTATTCATTAGTGCATATTCAATAAAGACATGACATCTCTATAATACAATAAGGACTTTAAAAGGTTATTCCTTAGTGCATATTCCACAAAGACATAATATCTCTATAACACAATAGGGACTGCTTATGGTTATTCATTAGTGCATATTCCATAAAGATATCGTGTCACTATAACACCATAAGGACTTTTTATGGTTATGAATTAGTGCATATTCCATCAAGGCATGATATCTCTATAATACAATAAGGACTTGTTAAGGTTATTCATTAGTGCATATTCCATAAAGATATCATGTCTGTATAACACAATAAGGACTTTTTAAGGTTATTAATTAGTGCATTTTCCATAAAGATATCATATCTCTATAACACAATAAGGACTTTTTAAGGTTATTCATTAGTGCATATTCCATAAAGATATCATGTCTCTATAACACAATAAGGACTTTTTAAGGTTATTCATTAGTGCATTTTCCATAAAGATATCATGTCTCTATAACACAATAAGGACTTTTTAATGTTATTCATTAGTGCATATTCCACAAAGACATAATATCTCTATAACACAATAGGGACTGGTTATGGTTATTCATTAGTGCATATTCCATAAAGATATCGTGTCACTATAACACCATAAGGACTTTTTATGGTTATGAATTAGTGCATATTCCATAAAGGCATGATATCTCTATAATACAAAAAGGACTTTTAAGGTTATTCATTAGTGCATATTCCACAAAGACATAATATCTCTAACACAATAAGGACTGGTTATGGTTATTCATTAGTGCATATTCCATAAAGATATCATGTCTCTATAACACAATAAGGACTTGTAAAGGTTATTCATTAGTGCATATTCCGCAAAGACATAATATCTCTATAACACAATAAGAACTTTTGAAGGTTCTTCATTAGTGCATATTCCATAAAGATATCGTGTCTCTATAACACAATAAGGACTTTTTAGGGTTATTAATTAGTGCATATTCCATAAAGATATCATGTCTCTATAACACAATAAGGACTTTTCAGGTTATTCATTAGTGCATATTCCATAAAGATATCATGTCTCTATAACACAATAAGGACTTTTTAAGGTTATTCATTAGTGCCTATTCCACAAAGACATAATATCTCTATAACACAATAAGGACTTTTAATGTTATTCATTAGTGCATATTCAATAAAGACATGACATCTCTATAATACAATAAGGACTTTAAAAGGTTATTCCTTAGTGCATATTCCACAAAGACATAATATCTCTATAACACAATAGGGACTGGTTATGGTTATTCATTAGTGCATATTCCATAAAGATATCGTGTCACTATAACACCATAAGGACTTTTTATGGTTATGAATTAGTGCATATTCCATCAAGGCATGATATCTCTATAATACAATAAGGACTTGTTAAGGTTATTCATTAGTGCATATTCCATAAAGATATCATGTCTGTATAACACAATAAGGACTTTTTAAGGTTATTAATTAGTGCATTTTCCATAAAGATATCATATCTCTATAACACAATAAGGACTTTTTAAGGTTATTCATTAGTGCATATTCCATAAAGATATCATGTCTCTATAACACAATAAGGACTTTTTAAGGTTATTCATTAGTGCATTTTCCATAAAGATATCATGTCTCTATAACACAATAAGGACTTTTTAATGTTATTCATTAGTGCATATTCCACAAAGACATAATATCTCTATAACACAATACGGACTGGTTATGGTTATTCATTAGTGCATATTCCATAAAGATATCGTGTCACTATAACACCATAAGGACTTTTTATGGTTATGAATTAGTGCATATTCCATAAAGGCATGATATCTCTCTAATACAAAAAGGACTTGTTAAGGTTATTCATTAGTGCATATTCCATAAAGATATCATGTCTGTATAACACAACAAGGACTTTTTAAGGTTATTCATTAGTGCATATTCCATAAAGATATCATGTCTGTATAACACATTAAGGACTTTTTAAGGTTATTCATTAGGGCATTTTCCATAAAGATATCATGTCTCTATAACACAATAAGGACTTTTTAAGGTTATTCATTAGTGCATATTCCATAAAGATATCATGTCTGTATAACACAATAAGGACTTTTTAAGGTTATTCATTAGTGCATTTTCCATAAAGATATCATGTCTCTATAACACAATAAGGACTTTTTAAGGTTATTCATTAGTGCATATTCCATAAAGATATCATGTCTCTATAACACAATAAGGACTTTCAAGGTTATTCATTAGTGCATTTTCCATAAAGATATCATGTCTCTATAACACAATAAGGACTTTTTAAGGTTCTTCATTAGTGCATATTCCACAAAGACATAATATCTCTATAACACAATAAGGACTTTTTAAGGTTATTCATTAGTGCATTTGCCATAAAGATATCATATCTCTATAACACAATAAGGACGTTTTAAGGTTATTCATTAGTGCATATTCCATAAAGATATCATGTCTCTATAACACAATAAGGACTTTTAAGGTTATTCATTAGTGCATATTCCACAAAGACATAATATCTCTAACACAATAAGGACTGGTTATGTTTATTCATTAGTGCATATTCCATAAAGATATCATATCTCTATAACACAATAAGGACTTGTAAAGGTTATTCATTAGTGCATATTCCGCAAAGACATAATATCTCTATAACACAATAAGTACTTTTGAAGGTTCTTCATTAGTGCATATTCCATAAAGATATCGTGTCTCTATAACACAATAAGGACTTTTTAGGGTTATTAATTAGTGCATATTCCATAAAGATATCATGTCTCTATAACACAATAAGGACTTTTAAGGTTATTCATTAGTGCATATTCCATAAAGATATCATGTCTCTATAACACAATAAGGACTTTTTAAGGTTATTCATTAGTGCATATTCCACAAAGACATAATATCTCTATAATACAATAAGGACTTTTTAATGTTATTCATTAGTGCATATTCAATAAAGACATGACATCTCTATACTACAATAAGGACTTTTAAAGGTTATTCCTTAGTGCATATTCCACAAAGACATAAAATCTCCATAACACAATAGGGACTGGTTATGGTTATTCATTAGTGCATATTCCATAAAGATATCGTGTCACTATAACACCATAAGGACTTTTTATGGTTATGAATTAGTGCATATTCCATAAAGGCATGATATCTCTATAATACAATAAGGACTTGTTAAGGTTATTCATTAGTGCATATTCCATAAAGATATCATGTCTCTATAACACAATAAGGGCTTTTTAAGGTTATTCATTAGTGCATATTCCACAAAGACATAATATCTCTATAACACAATAAGGACTTTTTAAGGTTATTCATTAGTGCATTTTCCATAAAGATATCATATATCTATAACACAATAAGGACTTTTTAAGGTTATTCATTAGTGCATATTCCATAAAGATATCATGTCTCTATAAGACAATAAGGACTTTTAAGGTTATTCATTAGTGCATATTCCACAAAGACATAATATGTCTAACACAATAAGGACTGGTTATGGTTATTCATTAGTGCATATTCCATAAAGATATCATGTCTCTATAACACAATAAAGACTTGTAAAGGTTATGAATTAGTGCATATTCCGCAAAGACATAATATCTCTATAACACAATAAGAACTTTTGAAGGTTATTCATTAGTGCATATTCCATAAAGATATCGTGTCTCTATAACACAATAAGGACTTTTTAGGGTTATTAATTAGTGCATATTCCATAAAGATATCATGACTCTATAACACAATAAGGACTTTTTAAGGTTATTCATTAGTGCATATTCCACAAAGACATAATATCTCTATAACACAATAAGGACTTTTTAAGGTTATTCATTAGTGCATTTTCCATAAAGATATCATATCTCTATAACACAATAAGGACTTTTTAAGGTTATTCATTAGTGCATATTCCATAAAGATATCATGTCTCTATAACACAATAAGGACTTTTAAGGTTATTCATTAGTGCATATTCCACAAAGACATAATATCTCTAACACAATAAGGACTGGTTATGGTTATTCATTAGTGCATATTCCATAAAGATATCATGTCTCTATAACACAAAAAAGACTTGTAAAGGTTATTCATTAGTGCATATTCCGCAAAGACATACTATCTCTATAACACAATAAGAACTTGTGAAGTTTCTTCATTAGTGCATATTCCATAAAGATATCGTGTCTCTATAACACAATAAGGACTTTTTAGGGTTATTAATTAGTGCATATTCCATAAAGATATCATGTCTCTATAACACAATAAGGACTTTTTAAGGTTATTCATTAGTGCATATTCCACAAAGACATAATATCTCTATAACACAATAAGGACTTTTTAATGTTATTCATTAGTGCATATTCAATAAAGACATGACATCTCTATAATAGAATAAGTACTTTTAAAGGTTATTCCTTAGTGCATATTCCACAAAGACATAATATCTCTATAACACAATAGGGACTGGTTATGGTTATTCATTAGTGCATATTCCATAAAGATATCGTGTCACTATAACACCATAAGGACTTTTTATGGTTATCAATTAGTGCATATTCCATAAAGGCATGATATCTCTATAATACCATAAGGTTATTCATTAGTGCATATTCCATAAAGATATCATGTCTGTATAACACAATAAGGACTTTTTAAGGTTATTCATTAGTGCATTTTCCATATAGATATCATATCTCTATAACACAATAAGGACTTTTTAAGGTTATTCATTAGTGCATATTCCATAAAGATATCATGTCTCTATAACACAATAAGGACTTTTTAAGGTTATTCATTAGTGCATATTCCACAAAGACATAATATCTCTATAACACAATAGAGGCTGGTTATGGTTATTCATTAGTGCATATTCCATAAAGATATCGTTTCACTATAACACCATAAGGACTTTTTATGGTTATGAATTAGTGCATATTCCATAAAGGCATGATATCTCTATAATACAATAAGGACTTGTTAAGGTTAGTCATTAGTGCATATTCCATAAAGATATCATGTCTGTATAACACAATAAGGACTTTTTAAGTTTATTCATTAGTGCATTTTCCATAAAGATATCATGTCTCTATAACACAATAAGGACTTTTTAAGGTTATTCATTAGTTCATATTCCACAAAGACATAATATCTCTATAACACAATAGGGGGTGGTTATGGTTATTCATTAGTGCATATTCCATAAAGATATCGTGTCTCTATAACATTATAAGGACTTTTTATGGTTATGAATTAGTGCATATTCCATAAAGGCATGATATCTCTATAATACAAAAAGGACTTGTTAAGGTTATTCATTAGTGCATATTCCATAAAGATATGATGTCTATATAACACAATAAGGACTTTTTAAGGTTATTCATTAGTGCATATTCCATAAAGGTATCATGTCTCGATAATACAATAAGGACTTTTAAGGTTATTCATTAGTGCATATTCCACAAAGACATAATATCTCTATAACACAATAAGGACTGGTTAAGGTTATTCATTAGTGCATATTCCATAAAGGAATCATGTCTCGATAATACAATAAGGACTTTTTAAGGTTATTCATTAGTGCATATTCCACAAAGACATAATATCTCTATAACACAATAGGGACTGGTTAAGGTTATTCATTAGTGCATTTTCCATAAAGATATCATGTCTCTATAACACAATAAGGACTTTTTAAGGTTATTCATTAGTGCATATTCCACAAAGACATAATATCTCTATAACACAATAAGGACTTGTTAAGGTTATTCATTAGTGCATATTCCATAAAGATATCATGTCTCTGTAACACAATAAGGATTTTTTAGGGTTATTAATTAGTGCATATTCAATAAAGACATGACATCTCTATAATACAATAAGGACTTGTTAAGGTTATTCTTTAGTGCATATTCCATAAAGATATCATGTCTCTATAATACAATAAGGACTTGTTAGAGTTATTCATTAGTGCATATTCCATAAATATATCATGTCTCTATAATACAATAAGGACTTTTTAAGGTTATTCATTAGTGCATATTCCATAAAGGTATCATGTCTCTATAACACAATAAGTACATTTTATGTTTTTTGTTAGTCTAAATTCCCTAAAGACATAAAGTCTCTACAGTAAGATAGGGACTTTTTAAGGCTATTCATCAATGTATATTCAATAAAGGCATAAGGTCTGTATAACAAAATAAGGACTATTTTAAGTTTATTTCTTAGTGTATTTCTCAAAAAGGCATAAGGTCATTATAGCAAAATAAGGACTTTTTAATGTTATTCATTACTGTATATTCAATGAAGTCACAGTGTCTCTACAGTAAGATAGGGATTTTTTAAGGTTATTCATCAATGTATATTCCATAAAGACATAAGGTCATTATATCAAAATAAAGACTTTTTAATGTTATTCATTAATGTATATTCCATAATGTCACAGTGTCTCTATGGTAAGACAAGGACTTTTAATGTTATTTATTAGTGTATATTCCATAACGGCATAAGGTCCCTGCAGTAAAAATAAGGACTTTGTTTAAATGTATTCATTAATGTAGATTCCATACCGGTAAGCACAAATAAGGTCTCTTCATGACTTATATATAAATGAAATTATCAATAACTTATAACCTGTAAACTCGAATGAAGACACTTTTCTCGGTTTGCAATTAAATTCAACTTTATTGACAGTTTATACTTTAAAAATATACTTTACCGTTTCAAAATGGTATCCATTAATGTTCTACAGTATAACGATATACGTGTAGCTTCTGTCATGTATTGCAACAAAATGATCCAAATAAAGGAATTTATGTGTATATTTGTTTTCTTGTGGGCTTGCATCCAGCTCGATGAATTCATTTTATTGTCACAAATTAACGTAAAGATATGCGGTAAACGTTTGGTACACTGATCTCAGTGTGCATAAAAACAGATACCGAATCCGAATGAATATTGACAATTTACAGTAACTCTCGTTTGGTACATTGATCTCAGTGTGCATAAAAACAGATACCGAATCCGAATGAATATTGACAATTTACAGTAACTCTCGTTTGGTACACTGATCTCAGTGTGCATAAAAACAGATACCGAATCCGAATGAATATTGACAATTTACAGTAACTCTCGTTTGGTGTACTGGGAACGTTCTAATATAATGTTCAGATCAAACTGTGCGGGCTGGTCAGTGTTAGACATTCATAAATAAACCAAAAGAAGATAGGCGCTCAACGTATCAGGAGTATCAATGTTGTTACATGCATTTTAATGCATAAATGTCATATTTAGCAAGCTTTACATGTTTGCTCTTTTGTTATAAACGAAGAAATCGTAGACATTATTGTGTTGCTAGCCGATTTGAGCAAAAACCGTATAATATATCATGTTCCAATAATACATTTTCTACCAAAGCAGATCCAAATTGACTCAGCAGAATTGAGAAATTAGACTAAGTATGTTTTCATACGCTATGTAAAATCCCATTCAGCAGTTGTATTATTTGCGCTGATGTGACAAGTGCTTCTTTCATATAAGCTCTGTTTAAAAACATGAAGGCTCACGGGCTTGCCATTAGTTTATTTCGGCACCACTACGGTTTTATTTGTTGCTTAAAGTTATCAAATTACGTTATCGAGATTTTCTCAAATTAATATTGTAAAATCTTGGGAATAAATTTCAGTATGTTTAAAAGATATTTAGCTCTAAAATAAAAATGGCCGATTATAATGATTTTGTTCAGTAACAGAGTCATCGACCTAAACGGATTAAAGGCGAGTCAAGCGTTTACACGAATAATACTAGTGTATTCAGTTGTTTGAATGACAGTTATGACGTCATAATAAAATAGTGGATTACCATACTGAGACAGATAGTCATTCAGTTGTGCAGATGGAAACAGTAACTAACAGGTTTTCGTCTCTATCATGACAGTTTCTCGTTCTAGGTTAAATTCAAAGTCAGCGATCCAATATTGCAGTCGGAAATAATGGCTTCAGTTCAATTCTGTTTTACTTCAATCTGACCTCTTGACTCTAGAATTCTCACCCAATGAAATACTTTTTCCTCTTCAGTTATAAGTTGTCTTTATGGTTTGTTCCTAAAGCTTCATAACCAGGCAAAATACCAACCAACGTTTTAATAATAACTTTGCAAGACACGGGAATAGAGTGGGAGTATAATGATGGTTGACAATGCCTCGTTATTTAACTGCGTCACTTGTCAAATGTATTGACACCGCTCATTGTAACAGTTGGTTCAGTTCACATAACCAATTGAATATTCATTGATTCCACATTGTATAGTTTCTTGCGACAATACGATACTAACGATTTATGCGGTTCTTTCTTTTAACTTTGCAATGCATAGTCTGTTAACAAAACATCTAATCTCCTCAGAAACGAATGTCTGCTAGAAAATTAGCCTATAACAAGTGTTTTTGAAAGCCAAGAACGCGCTGGAAATAGCAAATCGCGATCGCTGAATGGGAGCACTTGAAGACCAATACAGAGTTAGGATAGCACAATGTGCTTCATTCGATTGAGAGAATATGTGTGTAGGTGCCTGTCTGTTCATTGTACACAACGTGATTCCAAAATAATGCGAATTTCCGCCTACATTTCGAGTGTCAGAAATAAAAGTGAGTACTCTGTATAGTTAATTGTATATATAAATAAATATGTCACAGTGAAGCAACTAGCACGACAGGATACATTATCGATGTGTACTCAGTGAAACAGTGGGATGTGTCATATGTATGATTCGCTTGATTCTTAACTATGTTATATTATTTATTCGCTGGAAAGAGGAAAATATTCTATAGTCTTGAACAAACTGAAAAACTTCAAAAAAAATATGGTCTCTTTGAGACTTTGGCTTGTATGTGCTATCTTTATTGCAAGTTTGGGAATTTTAACGCCGAGAGTTATCATTAAACAGTTAGGTCCGTCCGTAATTTCTACTAAATATGGACAGTTAAGAGCTGCTTTGGTAGAGTTTCCCAACACCGCTAGTGTTCAACTAAAACCTGTTGAGGCATTTAGCGGCGTACAGTATGCGGCCGTTAGAAATAATTATCTTAGGTTCATGCCGCCCACAAGTCCTCAGGAACGATGGCAAGGCGTTAAGTCCGCATGGAATCATAGAGCCGTTTGTTCCCAAAAGGTCCTACGTGAAAAGAGCCTAGTAACGACAATGCAAGGCACCTCAGTAATTCAATCGCAAAGGATATCCCAATTCACCAAAACACAGAATGAAGATTGTTTGACCCTAAATTTGTTTGTTCCACTCAGAGGTAAGTTTGTTTTAAAATTATACGTGTTCATGATTAGACATTTTCAGTCCGCTAATATATTGGATGGAGTGACATTTTAGCTGAAAATAGCACACGGCCGTCCGCCTGTCTGCCCATCTATGTCTGCATGCATATATGCAGTTAGGTGTATTTGCGACGGTTGTATACGGAAGTATAAACTGATTTTGATGCTTGTGTCTAGCTTACTTGTGTGTCCGTCTGTCTGAATGAAATGAATCATATTGTTTGCAATGCAATACTAAACAATACTAAAGAATTTAAATGTATTGCCAAATTCATTGTTTGTCACTGAACACAAAGACATAAATGTATTGACAAAGTCATCGTTCACACTGAATGCACAGACATGTATGTATTGACAAAGTCATTGTTCACACTGAATGCAAAGACATAAATGTATTGACAAAGTCATTGTTCATACTGAATGCAAAGACATAAATGTATTGACAAAGTCATTGTTCACACTGAATGCAAAGACATAAATGTATTGACAAAGTCATTGTTCACACTGAATGCAAAGACATAAATGTATTGACAAAGTCATTGTTTGTCACTGAACACAAAGTCGCAACTGTATTTACAAATTCATTGTTCTTCAATGAACACAAATGCATAAATATATTGACAAAGTTATTATTTGTCACTAGGAAAAATATATGTTCGGCTCAAATACAACTTTCTGTTCATAATTCATTTGCTGTGTTATATGCCGGAATATGCGAATTATAAAACATTAACTTCAAATAGAACAAACAAAATTACCAGTTATTTACAAACTTAGATCAAGCATCAGTCAATATGAAAGTGAAGGTATAGGAGAGATTGCATTGGATAATATAGTTAAATTATTAAAGCTCACCAATACACATAAAGTTATATCAGAAACTATATTGGAGAAATTGAATATTTTTACACCATGTTACTTAAACACAAGAGTTCAGGTTTTCATTGCTGAAACAGCATATTCGCAACGCTTCTGTATTAGATGCAAATGAAACAAACTGATCCAATCAGACGCCTCGTTACATTTACCTAAGAAGAGAGTTGGAAATAAGGATATACTTTCTTAGACATCTACACGTGTCGCATGCAAATTTCTACAATAATTGTGCATCATTTTAACTTGCCATTGTTAAGGGCAGTAACGTTTTTTTGTTAAGGGCAGTAACGTTTTCAATCGCAGGAGCGTACTCAAAGGCTTGACGAAGTGTATCGACAGCCCTTAGCTAAAGACGGTCTTCTTAGTGGTATAGATAGATCTAGCATTTACCTTATAATACCATACAAGATGGGAGTTCTATGACTCATTAATATTACGAAAAATATGCAATTAATTTTTTTGAATCAGCTGTTAAATCTTGGTTTTTAAATCACATCGGATCAGTAATATTTTTCAAGTTCTTTTAATGATTTATATATACTGAAATGCTTATTTTCGAATTCAAATAGTATTTTATATTAGAAATTATCTATTGTATAGCTGCCACCGATATTGTTATGTTATCAGCGTGTAGACCAATCGGAATACGCTCAGTCATGATGGCTGATTGGGATATTGGTGAGAACGCACATCAGTGATCTTTTTGAGCTGATGAGTTTGGCTGGCTCTAACACTAACACTATACATGCCAATAGAAACTATCAAAAAAAAATTTTAAAATTATATTCGGGGTACCATGTAAAAGTACTTATTTTAGCTTCTGTATTTCTGCTTTCTGTCTAGCCAAATGTTAAATTCAAGGGAGGAATTGTTTGCACGAACATAACCAGCGTTTCCGTGATTGACCTGAATTTGCGTGAAAATCATGGCTACGCTGATGAAATGGACAAAACTAAAACACTTGAATCCCACGTAGACCACACAGTTGCATTACATCTTCCTTTTCACGTTTTACGCTTGATTGAAAGAAACTTTGTATTCTTTATATCCGTTTACAGTCATCACACGTTCATCATTCTGCAATAATGTATTTTATATAGTTTCTAACTTGAATCATATCATATGTCTTATCGAGTACTTAATAAATGATGTGAATAATGGCGTAGATAATAATATGAGATTAATGACATAGATAACAATATGACGTGAATAATAATGTAGATAATAATATGTGAGCATTGGCGTTGCTAATAATATGATGTGAATATTGACATAGATACTAATATGATGAAAAAATGTGTAGATAATAATATAATATAAGTAATTGCGTAGATAATAATATGATGTAATATTGACATAGATAATAATGTGATGAAAAAATGTGTAGATAATATAATATGAATAATTGCGTAGATAATAATATGATGTAATATTGACATAGATAATAATGTGATGAAAAAATGTGTAGATAATATAATATGAGTAATTGCGTAGATAATAATATGATGTAATATTGACATAGATAATAATATTATGAGATTATGACATAGATAATAATATGATGAGCAAATGTGTAGATAATAATATAATGTGAGTATTGGCGTAGATAATAATATGATGGGAATAATCGGGTAGATAATAGTATGTTGTGACTATTTGCATATATAATAATATGATTCGTATACATCGCGTAGATAATAATACGAAGTTAGTATTGGCTTAAATAACAATATGAATGTGAGTATTGGCGTAGGTAATAATATGAGAATAATCACGTAGGTAATAATATGATCTGAATAATCAGGTAGGTAATAATATGATGCGAATACTCAGGTAGGTAATAATATGATGTGAATAATCACGTAGGTAATACTATGATGTGAATAATCACGTAGGTAATAATATAATTTGAGTATTTGCCTTAAAAAGAATCGGCTCCTGCAAGAAAACTGAAAGGAAACATGCATACTTTAAATCGGGTTCTCTTTGAAAGGTACTACTAGCTATTAGCAAAAGTTGCTCCTAGTGGAAAACATACCAGTCTCAACTAATCCGAGACACGCTTGTAAAAAGTCATGAAATCTGCTAGGTAGATTCAGACGTAAAAGACATATGTAGTAAAAGGTGTATGTATGAAAAGCCATATGTAGTAAAAGGTATATGTAGTAAACGTATAATGTAGTAAAATGTATATGCAGTAAACGGAATACGTATTTAAAGGTATATGTAGTAAAATGAAAATGTAGTAAAGGGTATATGTAGTAACAGGTATATGTATTAAAAGGTAGATATATTAAAAGGTATATGTAATAAAAGGTATATGTAGGAAAGATATATGTAGTAACGGTATATGTAGTAAACGGTATATGTAGTAAACGGTATATGTAGTAAAAGCTACATGTAGTAAAGATATATGTAGTAAAAGCTACATGTAGTAAACGGTATATGTAGTAAACGGTATATGTAGTAAACGGTATATGTAGTTAAAGGTATATGTAGTAAAAGCTACATGTAGTAAAGGTATATGTAGTAACGGTGTATGGAGTAAACAGTATATGTATTAAAGCTGTATGTATTTAAAGGGTATGTAGTAAAAGGTATTTGTAGTAAAAGCTATATGTAGTAACGGTATTTGTGGCAAATGGTATATGTAGTAAAACGTATATGTATTAAAAGGTATATGTAGAAAAGGTATATGTAGCAAAAGGTATATGTAGTACAAGCTATATCCAGTAAAATGTATATGTAGTAAACGGTATATGTAGTAAAAGGTATTTGTACTGAAAGGTATATGTAGAAAAGCTATATGTAGTAAAAGCTATATGTAGTAAACGCAATATGTATTATGCGGTATATGTAATAAAAGGAGATATACATATAATTATCATGCTTAGTTCAATGTTACTTTCTTGTGTTTACACGTGGGTCCGATTTTGATACACTCTAGCATTTCTGGCAATAAAATCATGATGCTGCGCATTCATCGGTATCAGTTATGATAATAACGTAAAATCGAAATGGAGGTTGTTAGGACCTATTTGTCTTGGTAATTTGACTATGCTAAGCTTTATGATAATAACGTAAACTCTAAATGGAGGTTGTGTTGTTAGGACCTATTTGTCTTCATAATTTGACTATGCTGAGCTTTATGATAATAACGTAAAATCTAAATGGAGGTTGTTAGGACCTATTTGTCTTGGTAATTTGACTATGCTAAGCTTTATGATAATAACGTAAAATCTAAATGGAGGTTGTTAGGACCTATTTGTCTTGGTAATTTGACTATACTAAGCTTTATGAACCGGCTAAGTTGAGGAGACTAATTATTCTAATGAATTACCTATTTACTTATTCTTAACACCGCCTATCCGACTTGTATCAATTATTTGTTTAAACAAAGAGAAATGTCTTTAATTTGCGTTGATTTTATGAATAGCAAGTACAGTTAGAATTCTGTTTCACAGTTCCACCCCCATTATCTTTAAGCGGTGTTTTGAAGTTCCGATATTTGTATTCATGAAAGAAATTTCAATTTGCTTTTTGTATCCTGTACCAAACTATATATTAGGACCATGCTGTTACTTAAGAGTTTTGCTGACCAGTATATAACTCTAAAGTAGATTCAGATTTGGTCATTTGCCTGTTGTTCTTCGTCGTCGTAAGATGCCCATCCTTTTAATAATTGCTTCTTACAACCCTGGTAGACATATTTCTTATCCACTTTTTTTATCACGCTTCTAATATAAAGCCATCACATCAATATCACGGCAGAATTCAATAATTATTTCTATGAAGGTCTTGAATGAGATCAATCATGAGAAAGATGTATGCAAGTATGCCTTCATTTTCGAAGCAATCTGTATTAGATTATGGTCAAACAAATAAAACTGACACAATATAAAAGTTGGATGCTTAGAATGGACCGTGATTGTTCAGTACTAAAGTTACTGCTCAGTAAAATGGTAGACTGTTAGGATATGCAAGTAGGTATACGATATTGGTATTATTTTTGATGAATTAACATATTTTCTTTTGTTTGCTTTTACTTAAATCGTTCCTCCCGTACTGATTAATGTACCTGAATAATTCAATGTTACTTGTACTGTATTGCTTTTAAGTTTAGAAGCATATATGTATTTAAGTGCATTCTCCCATCACAACTGTTATCATTGTTTTGTGTAGGGTATAGTGCAAGAGACTAAGTAAGGCTCTGGTCCTCTATTCAGCCAAACAAAACTATTAGAGAACAATCCCGGAAGCCAGTACAAATTGATATATCACATGACATCATAAAGAAGGTGATGCTTGACAATAATGGCTGCTGTATAGCATCCAGAGTAAATCAAACATGCGTACTGTTACATGATAGACCAAAATGGACAACGAATCCTAACTCGAGTAAGCGTTACCTGCCTGTTATGTAACATGTTTTTCATTGAGATATTTATAGTTAAGTCGGGAAAATAGAATCGGGCTTGCTTTTTAGTCAGACAGAATAGCATTATGTATAAAATAACAATACTATCATTTTCCAAAAGAAACTGGATCATCATACACCTAAAGCTGTATGTAGTGGAGGATGTGTAGGGTATAGTGCAAGAGACTAAGTAAGGCTCTGGTCCTCAATTCAGCCAAACAAAACTATTAGAGAATAGTCCCGGAAGCCAGTACAAATTGGATATATCACATGACATCAGCCAATGAAAGTGATGCGAATTTACGTAAAATGGTGGGATGGGTGGTGTACTGAAAAGCCTTGAAATTTTTCTTCAGGCTTCTTTTCAAAAGAATATTCGGTATATAATTTTTTTAAATTATTTCCTGTATACATACCGGATATATTTCATTTTTGGTACAAAACTCCAATATATTTTGACTAGTGCCAAGTCACTGCTTACAATATGACGAATTTTATACAGTAATATTAATAGTTCCATTAGTTGCTGTATTTACGCAGGGAAAGAAAATAACCTCTATGTGTAATTGCACAGAGAAAGAAAAATGTTTTGACGAAATTATTAACAATGCAACTAATTAAATCCCGTGAATATACTGTTCTCATTTATCAGCAAAGGAGTTGTATTTTAGCCCTAGTGTTTGAATGGGTTGTACTCGGCATTAGAAAATTAAACACTGTTTCTGAAAAGCTGTATATTAAAATAATTTTGAAGCAATTATTTTTAACAATGGGGATTTTCATTTTCATTGTTGGGTGGCTTTTCAAGCAAAAGAAAATTATGCATGGTCTAATTCGAAGGCTACGGTTGACAATCGATCATTTGGTACTAGTACTGTCCATTATTTTAGTCAGATATTACCGTCAGAGAGAATGTTTATATTTCGGTCCAGATATGTAACTATATGCAGTTCAGATACTTCTAGGGGTCCCTCAGTTATCGTCCTGCTAACAATGACCGAGATCGATCCCGATGGATGGAGTTCATGGGTTCAAGTTAGTCAACTTTGTCGATATCAGTCGGCAGATTGTAGGATGGTTTAGTATGCTATGAGAAATCAAGGTAACTGCTAATGACATCTTTCCTCCAAGTGTAAATGTAAATATGGTTTCATCTCTAAAATTACATCGTATCTGTAGACTGGTTTGCCATCAAGAATTTGCTTGCTTTAAGGTGTTGTACGGCACATCAACGCATTAAAGTAGCTTGCCCAAGGACACATCTGGTGTTGTTGTTGTATGGTTGCCACTTTTTAGCACAAGGTAGGCTATACATGGCGTCCAGTAATACTGGTGGAAGAAGAACCCGGAAAACCCCGGCAAAAACCAGTGACCCACGAGAAGCTTCTGGCAAACTTTCTCAAAAACCCGTAATGGCCGAATCCGAGACTCGTACCTACGCAGACAGAGGCGAGATGACAGTGATCCGTAACGGAGAGCGCTTTAGACCACTAGGCCAGTCGGGGCCCCTGTATCTCATCTGTGCTTTTCGGATTGTAGGAAACGAATTCTGGCCCTTTGGAGCCCTATTCTGGTACGCTAGCCATCAAGCCAATGCAACACTATCAAAGAAGATTACTGGTTTAATGGTAGCAAGAACACATATTTAACGACAAGGTAATCAAAATAATATTTGAATTTGTGTTTAGTTTTCTTTAGTGGATAAAGGAATTACCGATGCAATTTCTTTGAAAGTTGAGTCTACCTATGTTTGTGTCGCTTATATATATTTTTTGAAACGATATAACAAGTTGCGAGTAAAGAATGCTTCCTAATTATACTAGGTGCAGCCTTCTTGAAATTAATAAAGCGTAACATTTGATTAAATTGCATCATCCATATTGATGAAATGTGACTACTCGCTGATGAATCAAAGAAAACTGGTTATTAAAGACACTTTCTGATTAAATGGCAATACAAATAATGGATTGCCAGATTAGCATTATCAATTGACAACTCTGGCGTGGCTGATAAATGTCAATTCGTTATCGTAATTATTGTTGCAATTTAATGTTCACTATCCAAGAGAGCAGGAAAGGTACAAATCCTCGCGTACTTGCATTTGGACTTGTAAGGCGTGGCTGGTTCGACAAGAACAGGTCACGTGTGCAGATATATGATGCACACCATGCATTATTATACTGTATACTGCATTACAGGTGCGTCTGCAAATATTTCAGGATGATCTAAAGAAGCTGCTTCGTCCATTTAAAATAAGAAATGATGACGATGACGTGATTCATGTGGACGAACTTACCGAATTATGAATCAAATTTTCTAACAAGCAACGAATGTTCGCTTCGTTTGTGAGAGACACGGTATTAAAAATAACATTTTGATCACTTAAATAGAAAAAATATTCGTAACTTTACGTACATGGCATGGTTTAGACTATGACTAATATTCTCAGGAATATATAGGAATAGCACATACTGAGGTCAATGGTTATCGCAAATTCTGTGAGACACGTAGCAATCTACAAGTCAGACGAAACACAACATTAGAGAAAAAGTTACAACTGAATGTTTTGAGTAGGAAACTAAGAGCATTCGAGCCAATTAACCAAGACAGCTAACAATATAAATTCCGCTGTCTAAACGGACTGTTTCGCAACAGCTGTTGTATAATTTCGAGACAAAGTTAGGCTAGCTATTTCAGACATACACTGTGTCATATAGGTCTAAGATGGGATCCTTCCATCGGCGGGTATGCAAGTGACGGGCATACTGTTACGAACCTATGCTATTAAAAGAAGTAACGGAAAAGAGTGAAAAGCAACAAGCTTAATACAATTTAACAAATAATTTATTTCCCTATAATACAAAGTAAAATTGTGGGGAAAAAAAACAAAACTTACGGTATTGCGAATTAAATCCCAACAAATCCAAGAATTGCAGACACAAGATCTAATAATTAATGTTCTGAATAAACTTTAGTGGAAATTCAACGCTGGAACAGCTGATTGCCTGTGCTGGCTCGTAATGCATTGATGTAACAGCAGTCTTTTGTTGGATCACAATAATATAATCTAATACCAATAAGGTTTGGTAAATTTCGGTACAAATTCCAGTCTTTATTTCCACGTTTAGTATTTCTAGAGAATAGGTAATCAGAATAAGTCCAAATCAGATAATGTACTCAAGAATAGCTTTGTTCTGATTACTTTATTATTAAGTATTAGCTAGGAAAACGAAATGAGTATATAATGAAAGGTTACTGCATTACTATGGCACAGCAAAAGTAAAGAAGGGTTTATTTTGTTAAAAGTAGTTCTGAGCGCGTGGACACCTTGACTGAGACGATTGGTCTGAGATGACTAGACTGAGATAAGAAAAGTACGGTTAGAAAAACAGCTAGATTTCTTTGTTGCTTGGGTGAGAAAAAATGAACTCGGTTGTTTTTCGGACTTACACTGCACACCCAAGATTGTGCAGAATTACCCAGAAAAACGCGCTCATGTTTTCTCATACAATTACGGTAACCTATACATAATTTTCTTTACAAAAAAAAACATGAATATATCTCTCAATGTCATGCAATTGTTGCACGAACTTATTTCTTTCATTGTCATGCAATTTTTCAAACACTATAAAATCATTGCTCCGATCCCTCGGATTACATTTAAGAAAAAACGCATCTTATCAAGTAGTGTCATGACACGTTAGCGGAGAAAACTCCAATCTACTGATGGCTCACTTTCCGATGGGTTATTTACGTCCAAATTAACTTAAATATGCATATCACTAAAATAGAAAATAGGAGAAGTAAAGTCGTTAAATGAAGGAAACAAGCGAACATTATACATACTGTATAATATAGTTTTGATGGCAAAAATAGTACCTCAACAGTTCTTGAAAAAAATACATAAAGAACGTACTGATTCATTGACATATGATTAAATCATAATTTAAAAAATGGCGCTGATACATACAAAAACACCAACAACTGTAATCTTACGACCTTTGAAACCAATGCACAGTATAACGTTATGGTGTAATTCAACGAGATAATGGCAAAATACGAATTAAATACAAATATGTCTACTGCCACTTTTACTTCTTAAATCTTTTAATGCATTAAACTAAACAATTACATTTTAAACAATTCTTCTTGTTGCAAATGCGTGCTCTTTTCAAAAGGCGTCTAACGTGCTGCGTTAAAGAGATGGGTACAGCCATGCCGATATAGGTAGTTAGTATACACAACCCGTGATCTACGTAGTTTTCTACATACGATTGCTTTGGAAACAAGGAATCCATCACAAAACGTACAAACAAAAGTTTTAAATCGTGTAAATTGCTTTAAAAGGAATCCCAGAACGCCCCCAGCACAGCAAAATATTACCAACTTGTGGTATGAAAAGCTAGATAATGATAATGTTAAATGACTCATCTCAGTTGTAAAAATGTACTATAAACCATTGTTCGGTTTCCATACATCGACTGTATTCATTCTATCGATCAGTCAGTCCTACAATATGCGGGCGTTTCGCATAACCTTTCGCCTTACGACATACTGAGTTACACTTAGTGACACGCGCCCTACAATAGAGGTATCTATTTTACAACATAAATACCTTACTATCTGCAAGAGTAGTAAATGCATATGTAACAAATTCATTCTAGATTAAGTGTTTTACACAGGATTTTCAAAACAAAATTCGTTTTCAGAAAGCTTGATTGAAACTTAATTTTTCAGACCAGGTCTTGCAAACAAAATTCACTACACTTTGTTCTGGAAAACCATTCATCTTCTATATCACAACATTGTACATAATTCTCTCGATGCTAGAGCATTCCATGGTAGAGAATGTGTCTGCTGAAATCACAATAGACAATGTGTAAATCAAAAATGAGACAAATATGAGGTAAACATTTATTATTCATTCAGCATCAGTTGACAGTTTCATATGAAAAGAAAAGCGCGTTTGAGGTCATACAGCTCTAGGAATAAATATCCGCTCTCAACCGATCAAAAGTGGGTTTAAAATGCAAAGGAGTTTGTGAATGGCTCAAATGAAAATTCAATCTCAAAAGCTTCCAAACTCCCCATGCCTGATGTAGCATTAGACATGCTATCTTGTTCGAAATATTTCCTGTATGTACGGTATCAGTCATGAGAATCTATTATGTTCACCACATCAAAAGCGTGTCCACACGAAATCGAAGGAAATTATGTTCAGTGTGTGTGTGTGTGTGTGTGTGTGGTGTATGTGTGGGTGTGTGTGCGTGCGTGTGAGCGCGTGCGCTTGTATGTGTGTGTGTGTGGGGGGGGGGGGGGGTAAACGCCGCTCAAATATCCAGTTTATAATTAATATGCTCCAGATAAATTATCAATTAAGTCACTGATAATTCCGTTCCTTTTCGTTTTAACCTAACGTCATGGGAATGGCATAGACGACTTTTGTCGATAGTTTTGTAAAAAAGCACATCCTTGTATGCAAACATTAGTTGTTATTTGAATACTGGTGATATTTATGATAAACTGCGGCTTTGGGACTTTATATAAGTAAATTAAATTCTCCATATGTAAGAGAAAGTTTACAAAACAATCTAATTATCGCCTACACGTAGATTTGTCCATACAAGAAACGACATTGCTTTGAAACCTCCAACGTCCTGGAAATATCACATTTTGTAAGCGCAGCTGAACGTCATGTGCTTCTTACGTACTGTATTCGACTTAACTTGCATACATGATCTAATAAGGGCGCACATCCATCTTCGTTTCAACCATATTTATTTGAGACACTTGGTCAAATACAATTACAAATTAATGATTTGATTGATTAAGTAGAAAACATAAGCTTATTAATACTGTCTCCCTAACAGTAACAAAGACTATATCAGTGATATCACTGCCATACAAACGCTTATGCAAAATATGCATAACGTTAACAATGACTAAAATCTAATTAATTGTGATTCAAAATGTTGTTAGTTCAGTCAACTAATTAAATCTCTTTGTCAATCAAGTATAGTTTTGCATCAGTTATTGTTGTTATAGGATTTAACGCAATTTTTCATCACACGATATGCTATGTCGGCCAACAGTAATGGTGGAGGGGAAAAAAACCAGAAAGAACCACCGACCCACGAGAGGCTACTAGCAAGCTTTCTCACATACCCACATTGGCTGAATCGGAGACTCGAACCCACGCAGACAGAGGTGAGGTGGCAGTGATCCGTAACGGAGAGCGCCACTCCTAACCCTTTGCTCAATTATACATTTCTGTGTGTTATTTTCTACAGTTCGCAAAGAGTTGGCAAATAGGCAAATAATAATGCTTCAATTGTAAGAGCGAATAAGTGTGTATGACTTGATCTCTAAGATATGAACACAATCTGTGTAGTCAAGAATTGGAACTATATAAGATTATCTTCCAATGATAGTCGATTTAGTTTGAGACTTTTTAAACAAATTAATTTCTCCCAGGCTTTGTCAAAAATGTATTTATGTGTGCTTTTAAGTGTAATCACTGTTTAACAGAACGCCCAACTGTATTAGCTGATATAAAATGGTGATTCTTATTCCGTATTCATTTTGGAAACATTCATTCAGTTTTATCTGTAATAAATGTAACTAGCCGCCGTCTGAGACCACTCGTGTATCATTTGAATGTCATTGTTTAAGATTTCATCAACTGCTATCTGATTGACAACTATTACAGATCATGATGTACAGACAGCAAATAGTCCGGATGCAGATTCAATATTCTCTTCAATACCGTTGATTAAAATTATAAATAATCCGAGTCCCAAAAAGGATCCATAGGGGATCCAGCCCTAACGCCTCTAACATCTGCGGATTTGTAATTTATAATAACTGTTTTCTTGACAGTAGACAAATTTTGAACAACATTAAAAAACAAATTTACTTGAAAATCAATACTAGTATTTTTTTCATTTTTAGGGCAAGCCTTTACGACATTCTATCTAAAGCCTTGCTAATATCGAGAAAACTGTCTTAATCTAATTTCCATGGTCTAGAGCAGAACAAATCATTGTACTTTAAAATGTATATTAACTGTTCCATCCATCTTAGGCCAAAACTCGCATGACAGTATTCATTAGGACAGCGTCTGTGGTACCAGGACTAAATTCTGAGGCCAACGTCATATGCTAGTAACAAGTTCAATCCATGTCTACAGACACGTAAGCGGAATACGTACCAAGCGCATACGAAGCAGAGAACTTTATTAATGGGCCGCGAAGAGTCATAGAAAAGAAGAAAACACCGTACGGTTATTACGCCCATTTGCCACGATAGAGACTACTAGTTATCTACGGTATCACGAACACCGAATATATGGCGCAGTTTTCCGCGAATTATGAGAGCATATTACTTGATCCCAGCATGCCAAGTGGGAGAAATACTGATGCTACAATACATAAAAGATTATATAATTTCCTGTTTCACCTTACTACCAAGCATACCTGGTGTAATCTTTCATTCAGATTTTCTTTGTTACATCAGTCCAAAACATAATGATTTTACAATACACAATCATGCTGAGAGAGGGGTTGTGGGGAGCGAGTGAAGGAGGGAGGGGGAGAAGCTGTATTCATCTGAAGTGTTATCAGACATGAAAAATGGGATTGAATATTATGGAATTTAATATATTCGCAAGTTGAACATAGTCTTTTGATATGGTTAGTTATAGCTATTACGGCGAAAATCTGTCTCACAAAATGTACTTCAATAATATTGGTATAAAGTACTGTGAATTGATTACGTCAAATACGGTATAATGTGCGGTCGAAAGTCTTGATTACCTCGTTCTCCATTCTTCATGCGCCATTGATCTCCAATTTTCCAGCATAGTCAAACTTGTCAAGGAGCGGGGAGCGCGTAGGCTTTTTTATGTTTACACAACAGGAAGAAATTGAGCAAACATTGGGAATAAAAATGGATACATTTACTGCTAAATGAAGGAGTTTGGCAACTGCGGTGGGGTGTCGATGTTTTGAATAAGGGAGTCCTAATTAAGCAACATGTTTTTCAGAATGTCAGATGTTTAGGTCTACACGCTGACATTGATTGACTAAGCTATTTCGTGTTTCTTTTATTTTATTTTTTTCTGGCCAAATAGGATTTATAGTTAAACAGAATCACGAGCTGTTAAAGAAAGAACCACAGGCGTCATTACGTTAAGAAATTCACAAATAAATAATTCACCATACATATGAATGATATGTGAATAAAATTCTTGATTATAGACCCCAAAAGAACAGTTAGAGACTTTTGCGTGATATTTAAAAAGATGCGTCTCGTAGTCGGAATAAATTTTTAATATTCCTTGTCTTATAAATATTTAATTGCAGGTTAGTAGTCATCTACAGCGATATCAAGTTGGCTGGTTGTGAAATATCGAATGTGGACTATCCTCGTAATGGACAAGAACGAATTTGTTTGTGAAAAAAAAATTATTTGCAATCAAGACCGTATGACCAAATATCAGACAATATATCTCTAGGTTGTAGGAGGTGATAGTGAGGTAACTCTAAATTACAATATATTTTGTACGTTTTGGTTTCTGAGCAGTCATGTGTTACTGAAAGGTTTTGATGCCCAAATCTAATCAGAGGAAGTAAATTGTGTACCGAAATATTGATTTACACAAGGACAGCCTGTAAACTTTAATAAAACGATAAAAAGGTAAAATAAAGCCTTATCTGATTTTATTTAAATATTTAAATATTTTTCAATACGCTTGAACGCTTTCCACGTGCTAATCGCATAATCAGAACCAATACATCTTGATGCATGCATTTTATTTTGTAGTGTTGATGTATGGATTAAAGTTTATAACTATGACATGGAAATATTCGAATTCGATTAGCCATATTTCAATAAACATTTTTGTCGATTTCATTTGTAATGAACTTGAAAAGAAGTTAGAAAGTGATGCCTGTGAGACAATGCTAAGGGTATCTGAGATCCTGTTCATGAAATAGAGTGGCAAATGATTCAATGATACTCACAACACCGCTACATTTTACTATGTATATCCAACTTTGACACACACGCACGCGCGCACGCTCGCGCACATATATATATATATATATATATATATATATATATATATATATATATATATATATATATATATATATATATATATATATATATATATATATATACGCACGCACGTACGCACGCAAACACACACACACATACATACATACGTACGTCTATGTGTATTTGATTTGCCTAGAACGAAATAATGGGAGAAAATCCATTTCTACTACAGTTTAATGCCCTCAGCGGATAAACGAACTGCTATAAAAGACAAAATGTCCTCGACATGAAAAACTAAACTAGGATGTAAATGACAAATCCTCAGATTATTAGTAATTACATTGTAATACATCCCATACAATACAATACACTGCAATACAGTACAATACACAAACTACAGTGTAATACATTACAATACAACAAAATACAGTGCCATACAATACAATACACGATATACAGTACAATACACAAACTACAGTGTAATACATTACAATACAACAAAATACAGTGCCATACAATACAATACACGATATACAGTACAGCCAACATAATGCAGAATAAGACAATAACATACAGGTTGAGTTCAATATATTGTTTTATTGAGCTGTGAAATATGCATATTTGCCGTTACTAATGAGACGCCAGTATCCACATTTCATGGATTGATTATACAATATATTGAGCGAACGAAAAGCCAGTAATTTATACACTGAAAGAAGTGGAATATATTAATTTAGTAAGATACTTTAGCCATTTTGAAACACTTTATTTGGTAATATAGGCCACCGGCCCCAATTGCAGACATCAAATATACAAACATATAAGGGGAGTGAGTATAAGTAGTACACATGCAGTAAGTGTAATTACTTATATTTTCATTGGGGTTTCTTAGAGAAGTCGCAGGTTCGAACCCCGGACGAGTCATACCAAAGACTTGTAAAATTAGTTCTAACCGATGACCTCGTTGGTGGTTAGCATTAACAAGTTAGTTTTAGGACTGGGCGGCCTGGTGTCGCGATAATGTGACTAGGTGGGACATCATGCGACATGCCTGAGGGATGATTCCCCAATACTAGACATCGCTATAAATTGCAACACTGAAGACATCATATTGATATGATTACAAAATTGTTAAAGCTACGTTAGCAAATTTCCAATCACACACACATACGCAACCAAACACATACATAATAGTTTTCTTTTCTCGCTACTAAAGAGTACAACGCTGATGATTCCAAAGATTTCTCTTCACGTGGGTTCAAATACAGAATCAGGGGTAAATTCTTCAGACAAATGTCTAAATGTTGGAAACAACAAATGTAAAGATGGTCTGTTTCCACAAGATTATGGTCGCAGTATTGAAAAAGTGTAATCAAGTTTTTCAAAATAGGCTTTTCAATGCATGTCAGATAATCTTTATTAGAAAACTGAGAAAAGTCTGTTTTTTTATTTCCTCAGTCTGTCCAAGCTATACACTTTTTCGTGCCAGTTTATGTAGCTATATAACTTTTTCTTCCACCTTTAATATACATACTTACATAAAGTCCCTTTTTGGGGTTATCTTCCTGTAACTTTTAAAGCCGTGAAAACTTTCCAAACTTTGGACAAATCTATTAACTCTAAAGTTTCTTGAGGGTTTCACTGACATTCTATTAGCATTTTCCCTTTCCGTATCAAACCACTCCTGTTTTATTCTTATAAGGTTCTACGGAATATTGAACAGGAAATTTCTTGACGACTATTTTCATACCAAATGCATCTGCAGCTGGTTAACGACGTTTACTATTTGATCTACTGCTCCGTCAAACCTCCTATCATCAATCACTTCAACATATTGATCATAAGGGAGACAAAATAGGTCATGTGCGCACGAAGAAAATTGGGTTTCATACTCGTCTGACCACGTAAATTTGTTTGAGCTATACTTGCCATTAAGATTTAGAATAAGATGTAATGCCATATGTATTGATTTTATCCTCTCTGTGACATCAGATTCTTGTATTACCTCAAACAATTGACTATCTCCCAAAATAGAGTAATTGCAACCAACTGAATTAGTAAAATACTGTGTATGGGATTTAATGTTTTTATCCGCTCTTACGTTCCATTAACTAGTATAAATCCAGTTCTTAATGAGCATACCTATGATTTAGGTTTCCTTCCATCCGTATTTGGTCTACTTATGGGAACATTATCAGTACAAGAATCAATATTATCAATTAATTGATACGAAGCGGAACCATGATCTATATTTCATAGTTCATTCATATCATTATTGGGCAGGGAAAAAATCAAGGTAATTTATATGTTTCAATGTATGTTTTTTTCTGAAAGATATTTCAGTCATTGTAAGTAAATGTACCCGAAATCTAATATGAGAAAAAACACCTGTGTGACGATTTTACCCCAACCCCTTGTATGTAGGTATAAGTTATTATAACTTGTGATTCTGACTGGCCTTGTACATGTATAAATTGTATGTCTGCCTGACCCAGCTGTGATGTTCAAATTGTTCTAAGTTAGCTAATCCCCTTACGTAAGATGGTCTTTGTTAGCTCTCGAGGGGAGAGGAGACTGTGTCCATCGCGGACGGGTGACGTAACCACATCAAAGGACAGGACAGCGCCTAATAAGAAGGCTGTAACAATTGATAGACACACAGACAGACATTCGGATGATTGAAAGTCTAACAACTGACCAGAGTCGATCGCCATCCAATCAGAATTCGCTGAGGGTGGGCCCTTGATTGGAATCTGCGATAATAACTCATGTTTAGTAAGAATTCGTCAGTTGCTACAAGAATTGAGAAGAGAGTAGAACTCCGTACGGCCAGACGAAAATTGGTGGCAGACTCAGATTTTGGAAATCAAGGAAATCTTAAGATAGCTTCAAAGGTCAGTGTGATTTTTGTTTGATTTCTGCTTGATACGTCTGCGGAATGGAAGGATTCTCGTATGTATATTCATTTTACTTGTATTGTAGTATGAATAGTTAATTATGATATTAATATTTTGCATCTTTCGTGATGTTCGTTAGTACCTTTGCTTGCAATCGATTATGATGTAAATTCGTTGCATCTTCTTCATGATATTATATTACCCCCTTATTTTGTGAGGTAAAATGATGCTCTAGGTCAAATGTTGCTCTTCTTTTGTTAGTAATAGGTGTGCATATTATTTCGTGAATTATTACGTTTACACCCTTTTGAAAGGACGATTTGTATTCGTGAAGAATTGTATTGTTTGCTAGCCGCTATAAGAATTAATATTATAATTCCTTGTGTAGGTATATTATGGTAGACTAGCACTTTGTTTACGTAATGATATATTTTGCCATTGAGTTAACGGATTTCCGTTATTGCAATTTGAATGTGAATATTGTGGATTCGGTACGCTTGTGTAGGACATATATATAAATATATAGATAGTCATATTACTAATAGTAGTAATATTATATAATACAATGATATTTGAAATATTTGTATGTATATACTGATAGGGCTCAGTATGTAGATGTTTGAATTCTTTGTGAGATTGTGTTGTGGCGCCATTTTGTAAGCGGCGGAAGCGTATGGGAATTTCGATGTGTGCGCATGCGTGACCAAAAATGTCCCGCCTTAAACTGATGGTTCAATTCAGTGACTTAGTGTGAGGTAATATTCATCACCATATGCTAATGCATTATACCTTTCAACAGGAAGCTTTCGAGTGACGTTGAGAGAATTTCGGGTGACGTTGAGAGAATTTCGGGTGACGTTGAGAGAATTCCGGGTGACGTTGAGAGAATTCCGGGGGAATTTCGGATGCCGTGGAAAGAATTCCGAGTGAATTTGAGAGATACCGAGTGAATTTCGGGTGACCTCAAGAGATACCGTAGAAGAGGAAACGGAAGTAGAGATAGAAGAGGAAACGGAAGTAGAGATAGAAGAGGAAACGGAAGTAAAGGAATCGGAAGGAGAGAAAGACGAAAGGAGACTTATTTAGATGAGTAACACTCAAGAAGGGAAAATATTCCTCACACTGAAATCAAATGATGATCTAGGGATCATTGGGTCAAGAGTGACATTGATTGCTTAATATCTTTAAAATTTTCATTTATTAAATTGTTGTTTAAATTTCATCTTTGTATTTCTTTTAATTTAACTGTCGGCATTGCTGACTGGGGGCACGTAGCCATATATAATATATTGTCCAGAAGTAAACATTCTGAAAGCGGACCAGGGGAACTTCCTCATAATTCTGTAAAGTCTATAGGAAGAACCCCACCCCTACTAAACGACACTTCACAACCTGAATGACCCGATAATGGTCTCATATTGCTCAAGGCGGGCTGCGCATGTTTGTTGTCGTAGATATGTGAAATATTGTATTAGTACGTTTGCATTTTTGTACATATCAAGCTCCTATGTGATATGAATATAATTTGCATTCATCAATTAGTCATGCATATATACGAGCCAATGCAATATGAACACATATTGCATTCATACATTTAAAATGTCTTCTATTGCAATAACTTTTATTGATTGAAATTGACAGTTGCGGCGTCGAGGGATGTCGGTCAGTAACATTAATCGCTCAGCATTAGGCAATAACTTCAATTCTCATGTATTAGGCATGCAATATTTAATTAAGTCTGTCTATAATCTGACAAACTTGTCTCACCTGGGCAAGTAAAAAGATATGAAACTCTCCCCATGAACACTAGGGTATAAAAGAATGTCCCTTTCTTCTATCGATGACACTATCATATAGCCTTACTAAAGCAAAATGCATACACACAAGAATACGTATGTCTTAAATGTATTACCTGAAATATTTATCCTGCATCCTTCTACATAATATGTTAAACGTTTGGTTCTTTCCCAACCATAAAATGCTTAATTGTAAAGAACCTGGGGATTTTTTGGAATATTTAATGATTGATTCAAATTTACCTCGTGCTAGCAAAATAGATTGTTATGCAAGACTGGAATTATTATGAGCAGATAGTGACAATGACAATAAAAATAAAATCTTTTTTTTTTATTACGCCCAGGTTTCAATAAGCAACATATGAGGTTAAATGTCATTATCTTAATTTGTATGCATCAGCTATGGACAATATCGTGTCGTTCACAGTATTTCAGCTGTTATCACGTGACCTGTTCAGCCAGTCAGAATTCAGAATATTTGTATGTCACTGAAAATATGAAGGATTCTTTTCTAAGCAATAATACTTGACTGTGAGACTGCAGTTGCAACATAGCAACGAACTAATATGTTTTCGTCTATTCCATCATTCATTACATCCAAGCGAATCAAACACCTGCATTAGTCTGGCTTGAGGCAGATTGTTTTCACCATATATTAGTTAATGTTAACTGTTAGGTTCTTATACGCACGAATACTACAAATTATTGTATCCAATCACCTAATGACCATAAATCACAAAACTTCAAATTTCACGCTTGAATGGTTGTGTCTTGTTTCTCAATTAGATGACTTATTAGCAAGCCTTTTATCACCAAAAATTAGTACTTCAAACCATGCAATACAAAACATGACCCAAACGACCAATATAAATAATTATTCCTATCTCAAAGTTCTAAATATGTATCTAGAGCATACCCTATACTATGAAAGGGACCATTTTACGAAACTAAATACTCTCCTAGAAACTGGGTAATTACTCGAGTAGGGACATACCTGCCCAACACCGACTCCACATAATCAGCAAATAATCACTAACATCTAACGATGCTATAATCTGAGACTTCGATACAAATAACATATGCACTAGTTTTATTACAGTATTATCATATACTAATCTCTATCCCTCCCCGCCTCTCTCTCTCTCTCTCTCTCTCTCTCTCTATCTTCTCTCTCTCTCTCTCTCTCTCTCTCTCTCTCTCTCTCTCTCTCTCTCTATCTCTCTCTCTCTCTCTCTCTCTCTCTCTCTCTCTCATCTCTCTCTCTCTCTCTGCATATGTGTGTGTGTGTGTGTGTGTGTGCGCGCGCGTGCGAGTGTGTCCTTTCTTTATATCCAGGACTGATTGTACAATGAGCTCTTTTGTATCCCTATACAACTGGTATTTATATGCAATATGCACAATATATAAATCACGTTTAGTTTCACCATTATAAACACTTTTTATATCGTACGAAGTGTGTTTTTCAAACGTTCTGAATACTTTTACCAAAACGTTTTGTTGTCGTTGAACCTGTTAATGAATGTAACTCCGCTTGGTGTAGAAAAGAAGATTTTGTACAATGATCAGCACTTCACGTACAGCACAATGGACAACCGACAGATATCTGCGAGATACGTGAGAGAGATAAGTGACGGTGGCAACAATGTTGGAGACAGAGATGCAACTTTGCTACCGAGCAAGCAGCATGCCATTATCCCGGCACTCTAAGGGAATCTCTGTTTGGTATAAAGTACGAATTGGATAATATTACGGATGTAATTCTCTGTCAGATCTTACATTTTGAGATGGTTTTATCGTTTCCAAGACACCTTTCGAAACCACCGAAAATGACCCATGCTGTGAAAGACAGTTGTGTTCGATTGATGAACGAGAAGTGGTTGCTATATTAGGGGCATTTGATGAAGATGCTAGATTCAAAGTGGAAATTATTTCTATTATCACGGACATTAATTTGTCAGGCACTGTTACGATAGTGATGAATCATTTGAAGCTTACAAACGTTTGTACAAAATGACAGGTTCCACACTTGCTGACGTCTGATTAGAACAGAATTAGGTTGCGATCACCACAGTGCTATTAGCCACGTTTGGATCTGAGAAGACAAAACTACTCTACAAAATGCTTGACCAAGTCTGGCTGTTATGAGTAATTTACACACGTTATTTATCAATTGAAAGGTCCTGGTTGTCTATGCACCTGTGCCTCAACGCCACTGTCACTGAGCATAGATATAAGTCCAAAGTATTATCAAACGTTGTGCCACACTAAAGAAGCACAATTTATCTCACCGTACCTAACGGTTTCCATCTAATCCATTAATACGTGCCGGCAAATAAATCCGCCATCTTTAGATACTTCCTGATGTCATAAAGCATCTAAACTTGGCCCTATCATCACTGATTTGGTTACAAAAGAATTTTGTCGAAATCATATTATCAAAGATTCTTCCAGCGGCAGACGATTTGAAAGCCGCCATCCGGTTGGCCGTGCAGTTTCCAGCGAACGAACAATATACACAAAATGGAAATTAATTCAAAATATCATTTAACAATTGGATGATCAGACTGAGAGGGGATGCACCAACATTATATTCACTAATAAAGAACTATGATGTGCATCGTACTAATATTCTGGACACTTTCAATACTATTCACAACATTCCGCAATTGTTACAGATCTTCCTTTTACAATTACAGTACTGAAAACAGGTATTTGGCTAATGAAACGGAGATATCTTTTCATATCATTTTTTCTAATAATGAAAGAAATTCTACTCGAACCGAACTAGATTCTTTTCTGTTTATCCTGGGAAAATACACAGCAGAACGCAAATAAATCATAATAAAATTTTATGAGGGGTTTTCACAATCATATCGAGAACTTGTAAGTGTGCGAAGCACGTGCTGTGCTATATGAACGAGATATACACATATAAATATTACATCATATAAACAAGTGTTCGCTAAAAGATACTACTACTACTACTACTACTACTACTACTACTACTAATAATAATAATAATAATAATAATAATAATAATAATAATAATAATAATATTGCATTATATATTTCAAAACAATTTAGGATAACGGTCGATAAGTATAGGGTTCTTATGTTAGAACCTGTTTCTTATACAAACACGAAGAAAAGCCGTTTGCATCATGTGCTAATTTCCTGATTACTAATTAAGAGCTAGTTACTTTAATATGGATAAGCTTTTGTAACGCTCATACAACTTATAAACACGTGGGCTTTCATCATTTTTAAAAATATGGAATACACAGAAGATGTTGGAGATAATGGCAGAAACGGTAAATGTAGTTACTTCCTCATGATGAAACACATATAAAGCTCTCGTGCATTAGGTCTGTAACATCATCAAATATTCATTTCAAAATGCAAATATATAACAAATGCATCCCTAGACCACGCCTTACTTTGTAAGTATTACATGTAGATGTTACCCGTTTTCGTTTTAAGTTTTCCCATTTCATTACCGCTGTAAGTTCATGTAAGTTAATGCTTGCCTCTTGGATACAAATGCCATGTTCACATACAATTTCAAAAAATAGCAACTTTACAAATCATGCTTAATCTCACTGGTGTAGCTTTCAGATTGAGTTTGCTCAACGAGAACAAGACCAACAACTTAAAAATAATTATTCTTTAATAACTATAGATTATATAATGTTACGGAATCGACAGTAAATGTGCTGCGTGACATAGCTCATTTTCCATGAGAATTAAGTTTGACGTCAAATTATTTCTTTCGTTAAAATCTATTTTTCAATACATATCGGTAACATAATACAAACGAATATCTATCTCCATGATGTCCGTCGATTGGTGCAGTGGTAGCATGTTCGAATCCGGCCAAAACACATTTTGTTTAACAAGTATGTGCCATTTTACAGTAAATTAACTGGATAAACTGCTACGTTTCATATTTTCCATTCGAATGTATACCAAACAGAGCAGAAAAATGCTATAAATAGTTATTTCACGATATTCAATTAATGTGCGCCCCATTGTCACTTAAACCCTATTTAAATAGAATGCTCTTAATTGTATGTCAAGAAGGCAAGGAAAACAAAGCATTTATATCCCTTTTAATGACAAACGGTATAGTCAGTTCGCCAGAGAAACGTTATCCGTAGTTCTGAACAAAAAACAATGGCATTTAAGATTATTCCCAAACATTGAATAAACTCTGTACAATCTGTAATCATGTGCGCATGCACTTCGGGGCAAAGGGAGTGGGGCACATTTGCCCGTCCCCCTGTAAACTTGTTTTGGCCTACATCAGTAAAACTTAATATCTGAACCTGTAAACTTGTTTTGGCCTACATCAGTAAAACTTAATATCTGAACACTCCATGTTTGACCCTCCCCACCACTTCAACTACCCCTCCTTTGAGCTGTAAATGTTGATTTTTGTATCACACTTTTATAGAACAACGATATCGTACTTATCAATTTATAAAGTAAAACAGGTCCTTAAATATCGTGGTAGAACTGACCTCATTTAAATCATAAGAATGCACACAGACACACCCACCATTAGAATGAAAAATATATAGATATACAAAATATTCAATGAACAATATTGTTGTTGATAAAAGTTTCATTAATGGCTTCGTTCGTTAAAATTCTAAACAGTCAATCACTTTCAATTCTTGAATTCATGATGTTATTTGACCAATATTAAATGCATGACTGGGTAAATATTTTATAGCGTGAGTCTTTGTGTGGACAATGTGAAGTTATTACAATGGTGACAAAAGGAAGAAAGTAGTTTGCACAAATATAATGCTAGAAAACAAGCAATTATAAACACAATTAATTCACAGCAAAAACAGTTTATTATTTTCCTCAGCTCGATGGATTGCTGCAGAACGATTCTTCAGGCGGTGCGTTCATGTTGTACCATGCCCAGTTCATTGAGCCTTAGTCTGTTATATGTACGTGCATATATACAAATTTACATTATAAAACTATTGAAATGATTTAGTATTCCTTACCTGAAGGTGATCACATGTATCTTTAGCGATCAGCAAATGTACAATATTATCCAGTTATTCAATCACTCCTTCCACGTCAAATATACCACTAAAAATACACGAACCCATAATTATTTTTGTTACATAATTTTGTTGCATTTCAGTGCATTGCTTTCTTTTATTCATATGCGATGGATATATCTATAGCAATCTGAAGTGTAGAAATAATTTTATATTCGTACATTTTAATAAAATATTACAAACTACCGTTTATACTCACTAATAAATAGAGTCTAACTACAAACTGCAAAGACCCTCATTTGACATCTCATAATGCGCCGGAAGATCTGGGTTTATGTAAGGAGTAAACAACATAGCTCTTGATCTAACTGCGCATTGTAGGACATCAAATCAGTGTATGTGTAGTTAGTATATGTGAGTATAGCTAGCAAGGGACTATTCCTTAAATGATGACTGTCACTTTCAAAAATGAACCTGATTCATTATTTTAAATACAGGTATTCCGAACTGATTAAATACATATGCATAAATATAGACGAGGAGTCTGTGTGGCGGAATCCCCTGTGGGACACATGAGAAGAAGGTCATGAAAACTTTTTTCCAAGGCACAATGTTATCGACGTTAGCGGTAACGAAAACATACAGCAGCATATAATCTCTAATTTTTGGAGAGTGACAGCCCCACTCATATGGATCCAACCCTAATTACCATTATTTCCCTCTTCTCTTATTTGTTACGCAATTACTTTTTAAAAGCGTTATGTATTGGGTGGTAATTCTCAAACTTCTGAATAAGCGTATTTAAATATAATGAGCTATAAACCTGGGTATTTTCCTAATATTTTCTTTTTCTTTTACCTGTCTTTCATTTTCACTATTTCTCTCAGAAGCCTATATTTTAGAGAGTTGTCGATGGAGATTATCGGTGCGAGGTGTAGTATTAATAGTTCAATATCATAAGCAACCGGAGCACATTTGGACTTGTTACCAGCTCAGTTTTAAGGACTCTCTAAATGTAGACGTTCATAAAGTTTAGTGATCGCTCAATACTAGAAATGACACGTTTGCTTCGTAAAGTGGAAATACATTTCAATATTTCTGTTATTTTCGTTTTAGCTTCCTTTGAACGTAAAATACGAGTAGTTCCTCTTGAAGATAATGTTATTTTACATCTTTCAAAACAAATGAATGTGTATTACGAGCATAAAAGTTTGATTTTAACATACAGTATATAGTCCTTATGATATTTTGTGTTCTTTCTTTAATCAGAAACAAATTAAGTTTATGCACAATAAAAGCACCTGCTGCTGTTCAATGTAATCCCTCTTAGCAGGCGCTTATCGTATTGCAATACAAAACAACCTTGGTGCGTTCCAGTAAGGGAAGTGATAGTAGATGCTTTCGATTAGATATTTTGAGTACTCTTTTGATTTCCTTCCCAGTATGAACAGTCATTATCTCCTTCAAGCTATGGTGCTTTCTCAAGTGTTATTATCAGATGCCGTTCATCATACGCTACTACACGAGAAATAAAATCAAACTGATAATAAGATCTTTTCATCGTCTTTAAAGATGTTTCTAACAGTACTTGATGAGCTAGTACAGTATTATCTTTAACTATTAAAATTATACTGTCATCATTTAATTTGTTTAACCAACATACTGTATATCAAACAAAAGTATGTATGTATGTATGTATGTATATATGTATGTATATATGTATGTATGTATGTATGTATGTATGTATGTATGTATGTATGTATGTATGTATGTATGTATGTATGTATGTATGTATGTATGTATGTATGTACGTACGTACGTATGTATGTATGTATGTATGTATGTATGTATGTATGTATGTATGCATGCATGCATGTATGTATGTATGATAGGTAGGTAGGTAAGTATATGTTTGTATGTATGTGGAATGGGTTCGAATCTCTGTTCAAACTCATGCTAACTCTCCAAAAGGCAAGATACTATAGGTGAGCATAAGTTGTATAATGTTTAAGTGTTATTAACTGAATTTAGTCGCATATAATACTTGTAAAACGATCAAGGCCAAATAGGGATACTGTAACAGCGGTTGAGTGGCTATTTTCCAATTTAAACATATTTAATTAAGAGTAATGGGATCTCGATTTAAAACTTAGTACAAAGTTATTAGTTAATTTGAACATTTGAGAATTCCTGTTAAAGTTTATATTTATTCTCTACCATGCTGTAACATATGGTGTTTGCTTTACCTAAGGTGAATTTACAATATTACGTAAATTTAACTTAATTTACCGTACGGCAAATCTTTAAACGTGTATTCAAACAAACAAGATCAACGTATATTTCAAACGAATATCTAATTGAGCCTGGATTACACTAGAGTTTATAGCAAAACTAATTATTTATTTTCTTGATCTGGATCAACCAGGGTATGTCAGTCACTGTAACCTTCATAGTTCTGTTTACTGATTCTCGAAACAGCAATGGTTATCAAAACGTTTCATTATTAAACGATACGCCAACCTTGCCGACAAAACTAAGACGTTTCTACTGGTAAATGTAATTTACGATTGGTCCTGCTGGAATTTCTAGTGAGGTGCCTAATAAATTATATTGTTCGAAACGGAGACCATGCACTGCAGATCATATTTGGGTCAGAAGTTACAGACTAGCGAATTGGAGCCTGTGAGGCAATGGTAGCTAATTAAATGCAGTTTTGTGCAGGCAGACTTTTAGGTACTCACGTTTGGATTATTGTTCCTTTAAATCTTAATCCTACATGTAACTCTCTGTCTTTTATTACCTCATGTAGCGTTCCTTCTGTCCTTTCCTCTGTAATTACTTTAACACATTTCTCACAGCATTTGTTCCATGATATCAATCCTAGATATTTTTTACAATAATTGTCAAGGTTCGAAATGTGCTTTATTATATTGTGTTTATTTTGTCCTAGTGTTACCTATGGTCATTTGCAATATCAAACTTGTCAAGGTAAAACACTGATTTAACATACATGAGATAGAAACGCGTTTTCTGATTTAGTGAAACTCAAATGTGCAACAATAATATCTACGATATAAAAGCTGTTGTCGCTATTGTGACGTCATCATTTGCTTTGTGGTGTAATATTACGGTTAATTAGAGTTTGTAACGGTTTTGTCCAAATTTCCATAGAGAGCTCAATTTGAGAATAGCTTTGTGGTTAACGATATCCGAACGATAATGGTGGTTGTGTTGTCGCAAAAAATCGATACCTTCCCGATAAAATTAATTTTGTAACAGTTACACCAACGTTAACTTCTTTAAATCCTGAATCAAAACCGTTGTGCCATAAATCAAAAATAACCGGAGTCAGCTGCCGTCACCGTATGATTCTTTCTTACAACAATAAAGACTAGAATCCTGACTAAGAGATATAACATGTTTTACGAACACTGACTGGTAGCATCATCTCCAGCTCTGTTTTCAAACTCACGCCGCTTTTATCTCAGCAGCTATGTTCTTCATTCTTCGTTGATTTGACGGAATCTCGATAGCTATTCAGGAAATCAGATAAATGTGGCTTACAAAAGACATATCTCTCCAGGTAACTTTAGTCAAACTGCTTTGTGTGGTAACCTCCGTCTCGAAATTCGAGATGAGAAATTACTATATGTAATACGGTGAACCTATTATAGCTAGTCATTATGGGCAGGGCAAAATAACAGCGATGTTTTAATAAAGTTACTTTTTATGCCGCTTTCCTCTTTATCGTGGATGTAAATAATCTTACAATTGCTAATAGGTTTTCAAAACCATGCGGAAAATACGTTGGCTGTTTTGCATATTTACTATGCATCCATAAAAACGAAAGTGGATAGGCATTTTAGTGTCTGGAATTGATACGCTTTGCATCTCACCTCTTCTCCGTATGATCTTAGTTATTTCTTTCTTCTGGTATCACCTTGTTGTTTTTTTTTTTGTTGTTGTTTTTCTAAGGCATCACGAAACTAATTATATAAAAGAATGGCAGCCAGTCTAGAAATGGTGAACATAAAAAACAAAGAAAACTTTACAAAGAAAAGTGGATAAAATAATTCAAGTGACAGTTTATCCGATTTGAAGAATACAATATTTTGCGACGTTATTCTATTTGCAAATGCAAAAAAGAAACATTATTATATTTATATTATCACATCCTTTCAATAGACGTGTTTAGAGACAAGATTATGTCGATGCAAGTTTATCATATTTTAAACAGTTGACATAGGATATTTAATATCTAAATTAGCACCATTTCTTTATGTGATTGATTGAAATACTTGTTTCAATTACATACCGGTAAACAATGCCGTGGTTAATATGGATGGGTCTACAAGGAGACGAGCATTTAGAAACTTCCAAATATCAGATTTTTCATCAAAAATTCGAAATTTCAAACGTGGCAGGTTTATGTTGCGATTTTCATTTTTGACGGAACGTTGCAACGAAATATGTCCTCTATCCGGTTATATATATATATATATATATATATATATATATATATATATATATATATATATATATATATATATATATATATATATATATATATATATATATATATATATATATATATATATATATATATATATATATATATATATATATATATATATATATATATATATATATATATATATATATATATATATATATATATATATATCCCAATTAATACGTAAATATTTGTAAACAAGTATCCTTCATTTTAACCAGTCCCCTTTTGTGGTATATGAAATAATGGAGTGATTAACAAGTGGAGATAAATGACAAGTTGCCATTCATTTTTAATATAAACTAATAAAACAGACCTTTGATGAATAAAGTAGAAAAGCTTATAATTCACATAAAAAAGATGGAAACATTAAAGAAGTCTCAACTATTTCAACGGAATTGTTTTTCGTCATTAGGGAGACAAACAATTGTCGCTTAGTTCCCGGGACTTGGATGGGAATCGGGTCGGGGGAAAAGTTCACGGTTAGATCTATCAGAGAAGCAGATCTCATGGGTGACCCATACCTGTGATTTTATACTTAATAACATATACGCAGTGGTTCATCTCTACAACCACCCCTACCTTTCTTGCAATCTTCATTAACTTCGTACATGAAATAGGTTCAGTATCAGCATGCGTGGTCATTATTCCATGCCAGAGACAGCGCCGGATTAAGCACCGTGGAGGCCCATAGGCAGTCAAACTTTTGGGGCCCCAGATCCACGGTCACGGTCTCATAGGGGCCCCTAGGGGCCCCTGATGGGGCCCATAAAAGTCGCGAGGCCCATAGGCAGTTGCCTACTCTGCCTAATGGGTAATCCGGGACTGGCCAGGGAATATAATGTCCGTTGTTGCGGACTTAAATTATTATCGTTCATCTATTAATAAAACCCAAATGTACGTCATTCGCAAACCTCACTTTTCTTATTTCAGTATGGTAGTCTCAGGGAGGTCGTTTAGTCTTGGTATCTTCGCGCTAGGGATTACTTGTAAAAAAGAAAGAGTCCTTGTTATAAAATCAAAGAACAACAACATATATATATATATATATTATAAAATAGAATATCAATCGTAAAACAACATAGGGTTACTACATCGTTGATAGCACACCATTAGAAACATTTTGAGACAGACAGACACACGCACACACACGAAGTCGAGCTATTGATATTATGCTATTTGATGTCATTGATCTCATGTAGAGAGAGTTTACATTACCCTGTTACATAGTAACCGCAGAGGTAGAGTATAAATGAAACTACTCTCCTACTAAACTATTGTAAAAGTTTCAATCACGTTTATAATGGGGACTATAATTTTGGTTTATTCATACCTTCTGTTGTTGAAAATTAACTAATCGTGATTAAAAAAACTCTACACATATTATTTGTACTAATAAAACCTTGATTGATCCAATATGTGCAAGTAGTAATTGAACTACTTCACATTTACATTATAAAATTTTATAGAAATTGTACTGCCCATAGTGATCATTATAAAGCAACCACTGTACAACAAAGCTGATTTCAACAAATTCATCGTCCCGATAGTATCAACAAGCTAGAAATGACAATGTAAATATCTTTGTTTTACATTCAGGCTGCAATCAACAACATAAATATTACTATATCTCTTTGCGGATGTGCACATCAACCACGGACGATATAATCTTTTTCCGCAGTCTAAGCAGTTAAACTCAGATTTACGGCAATATCACATGACAGATCTATTGCTAACCACAAGAGATTGTGATGTTGCAAATGATATATTCACCACCAAGTTATATAAATATCAACTTTGTGTATTCCTTTTCAAACTGTAACAATTCTAGCAACTGATAAAGCATGGTTTTATTGCCAATTAAAAATACTGATAAGGAAAAGAGAGAGAACGCATAGTTGATCGTAATCATGTTAGGCCAAGCGATTGGAATATATACAAATATAAATCAGGTAACGTTAACAACGTGGTAAAGCCATGCTAAACAGCAATACATGAATAACATTGATTCACATCTTTCCGATTCAGAGAATAAATTATTCAGAAACAAATTAGACAAATTAGAGACTTACGTTTACAAGACCGGGTCATTCAAAGTGTATCACAACCCCCAAAGTTAGAAGTACAAAAGGTTCTTTCTGCATTAATAAAAACGAAGAAAATATCTTACTTACTAAATGAAAAACTTTCTTCAATTGGAACAAGTGATGATAGTAATATCTTCCACCAAATTATTTAAAGTGATGCTTTGATACCGTGTATGAAATTACATTTAATGAAATGGAAGTATATATATATATATATATATATATATATATATATATATATATATATATATATATATATATATATATATATATATATATATATATATATATATATATATATATATATATATATATATATATATATATATATATATATATATATATATATATATATATATATATATATATAGATATATATAGATATATATATATATATATAGATATATATATATATATATATATATATATATATATATATATATATATATATATATATATATATATATATATATATATATATATATATATATATATATATATATATATATATATATATATATATATATATACTATTAAAAAATCCATTATTGTCAGAAACAAAACAGGGGCCACGGGTTGTTGCCTGATTCATATTCAATCAGACATTTGAAAGAAGGATTAACTGCATATTTTGGCACAAAAAGAATGAATCCTTTGTAATTTTAGGGGCAAATTACAATTTGGGTTTCAGAAGAAAAAAATCAAAATTCTTTAAAATGTTTCTACCGGATATAAAAAAAAATGTTCGTTGGCTCTGTCTCCTTTTTCAAAGACTTCATTATGTGCATGTGAAATCATGATTGCTGTTATGGAATCAAGACTACATGATGTGCGAGAGAGAGAGAGAGAGAGAGAGAGAGAGAGAGAGAGAGAGAGAGAGAGAGAGAGAGAGAGAGAGAGAGAGATTAATCTGCAGTCTTTACAATCCTATGTACCGGAAGATTTTAAAATACAAAATTGCGTACATAATTACTTATTATATTTCTGCTTTTATTTCTTTGCTATGTTGTTCTTATGAGTTTGGTACCTGTTGGTACTGGTACATTATTGACAAAGCTTTCTAGATAAACTCTTGGGGATCATGTTTGAATAGGATCCGATTCGATCCTTTGCAGAATTACCAAACAACATCTACCTAATTGCATGTTTACAAAACTCAATCTGCGTGATCGCATTAAATATCTTATCATCGAACGAAGCCGACAATGGTTCTAAATACAGCTACATAAATCATAAATATTAATTTAGATCAATATAGGGCACTGGAATGCATGGTCCACCAGACTGAAAGAGAATAAAGATGATTGCGCACTCAATGTGTCTTGTTCAAAAGTCATTTAAGACTGGACTTTTAGTTTCTACACATTTTCATCAGTGATAACGTGTTAAGTACATATATACAACCATTCCTTATTTCATCTTCCAAAACAGTTCCTTACTGTACATAACTAACTTGAGACAGTTCAGATGGTGACATCGGGAAGTGGGATTAAGGAATGATGTCAACCATTAAAGCTTAATTTCATACAATGTTAGCAACTCTGTAAAAAAAAAAAACTGGATTGATAAAGTTCATTGCTATAATCGAAAAAATCATATTTACAAACCTTTTTTCATAATACGATATTACATTAAAATAATTATTGTAAGTGCAATTAAACCGTAAATTGTTTGTTCTACATTTTAGAAATTGTGTTAGTTGAAAGTTATTCGGCATTTTGAAAACTTTGCAGAGACTAAAGTACAATAAAAGCAAGAAATCATAATTTGACAGTATTTACAGTGTCAGCAATGGAACGTATTACATACACATCATTATTTACAAAATTAGACATTATTGATGGCAAACAGCAAAAGAACTTCAAAACACTTCTTACTGTGTGGATATACCTTCGAAAACTTATGACAGTTTCTTTATTAATTTATATTACGATAGAAATGTGTTGAAATAAGGAATTTAACTTATATACATGAATAACCCCAACCATAGACTTCGAAATACTTCTGTTAACCAGCGTGTCTATGTTTCATGGCCCCCTACTGTTCTCAGAAGATAAGCTAACAAGACAGGAAGCAAAAACGTTCCTTTTTGAGAATTAACCGTGTTTTCAGATTGTATTATATGCGTAATAACAGCGATTCCTCGCGTAGCTATGGCAATTTCATTTTTGTTATTCCTGTTGGATATGTCATCCCCATTGGATCTACAAGAAACGATGATCTCTCGCGCATGGAATATTTCTCAAAGTCATGCGACAGTGTTTTTGATTGTGATTTGTGAATGAATAGCTTCACCGATATAGCCGGTCTGTTCGACGTCTTCGTACACAGTTATTTGGGATCGGGATGCAATGCAAACTTGGTGTGCATAGTATTACGCGATTAAATTAACTCTGTCATACCATATATACACTCCGTGTACGCCATGAAATATTTTTACATCACCTAAAGCTCATTTACAGAAAAGACAAAACAACAAGCTGAACTGATCAATCTCTAGCTTATTTTGTCTGCATATAATTAAGGTGGAAATACAAAACATCACAAGCAGATTTTAATTTCAAATCTCTTGTTAGCTGTTAGTTTCTCTTGATTGGAATTCCTTATAATTTGGCACGAGATCAGACTCTAAAACATTTAAAATAAAAAAATCAGAATTTAGTTGCTAACATATGAAAAGTACTGACATAACCTTTGTTTCAGGCGTCTATTTATATATTCATCTTGTTTTCACTCATTTTATACATCATAATGGAAAATAAGGCTAACGTGCAGCGTATGCAAATGCTTAAATATTGTATATCGGACAAAATTGGAGAGAGAATATACTTGACACGTATCGATATTATTTGTATCATCTTGTAAATTCTTTCTGAATCGTAAACTTCTAAAATTTGGAGAATTTCTTATGCAATATATAAACTTACCTTATCGGTATTGTTCTCAAAATTCGTAGAATTGCTTGCATGTTATTAATTTTAGATTTCTTACCTAAATGTTAACAGCTACAAGGTCTAAAACAGTTAATTGTTACGCTTTACCCGAAATAGCCACAACAGTAGTTCCAGCCGTGGCGAAAAAGAAAAATTATGCATCTCACCTATAGAGCAGCATGCGATATAACATACAATATAGTACAAGTTTTCAAAGAGTATAAAAATTATGAAACAATGACAGCTTGCATCGGACATGAAGGTAAGTAAACATTACTTATCTTACTGATACGGGTTTATTTTTGAAAATGATCATTAATAAATGTAGCCTAACTAGGGAAACCTATTCCAGTATTCAAAAAAGTTAATGTGTTGGCTTAGCTTGTAGGACAATCAAATGCACCGTTCTGTTTATGTTAGGAAAACGCATTGCTTACTATGTAAGTCATACTTTTCTAGGTATTGTCAGCCTTTTGCCGCTTTTCTATAACTTTTTTTGTGCTCAATTTTAGTGTGTCTCTCTTGGGTGCAACAAAGCCCATGTAAGTTAAATTATATTTTGTATAGTCTGGTAAACTTCTGGTTTTAATCAACTGGCTTAAAACTCATGAATATGAACGCAAAATAGAAACCTGGGATACATCTGAGAAAAACAAAATCACTTGCCAGAAGGGATAAAATTGCTATTCACTCTAGTAGCAGCTTAAAAATTTCAAACCGCAATACTTATCGAGAACATCCATGGGGATCCTTTGGTTCATTAATTGAATGTATCATGGTTACTTTTTTGCATCTAAATAGTTGCTTTACTTATTTTCCGTCTCAAAGACTCAGAACAAGGCGTGCACTATAGAGCACTACGGGGACTGTGATAACACTGATAGGCAGTCACGACGGAGAAACATTTATCTGATAAGAAATTAAGGATCACTAAATGCGCTGCCTGTTCACCATGGAATTGAAACTAAAAGTACTGAATGCTGTATTCATGTACCAACAATGACTTAATTAAAGCATATTTAATTGCTATACAATTTCACTCATAGTTTTACTATAAAGACTACTTACGCCGTAGTCTTTTAAAATAGCACCATTGGTAAAAACTATACAATTCACATTAGTTCTTTTTCTAATACATTTAAATACCATTTATAGAGATTAGCATTTACAATATGTATATTACATTTTCGAAAGGTATCGACAACGAACCGGATTAAAATATGATTAAATATTTAGTGTAAATTTGTAACTAACCGAGGAGAGAATTTTACAGAATCATAGCATGTGGGCCGGACGTCTTACTAAGAGTTACATAAATTTGGATCTCTAAATTGGCTTCTAAGATATTTAATCCTTGTGCAAGCGGGGCTACTACCGAAGGGCATATTCGGGCCGGATACTCCGTAGCGGGCCAAAATGGTGTAAAGAAACATGGACCCAGACGGAAAGGACATTAGACGGTAGGCGTGTCGACTAATTAGGGAAGAGAGTAGCTAGATATTCCGCTGGGAGGGGATAATACTTTAGGCGGGAGAATACTTCATTCTAATTCGTAAACGCGTACAGACCCGTCAGTGAACTACTAATTCTCGGGGGATAGAGACGTATTGTCTATTTAAACAGGGAGCTTATTTTGAGGAGGGAATTATAGCTAAAAGTCACTCCACGACTTAACTTGGAAAAAGAAGGGAATTTCACTAGGTAAACAAACTTCTCAACGGAAGCTCCCAGGGTGCCGTGAGAACCAGTGCTGAGATATTCTAGGGTGTACGAAGTGACGAAACCGAGAGAATAAGAAGGAAGCTACGGAGACTCCCATTGTGTGCACAAGACGCACATTGCATAGAAGGATGAAGGGGAAGAGAGGAAAGATGAGAAATTAGACGAGTACTTGGGAAAACTCAATGAAACTGTCTCATAATAGTACAGTAATTTCTGTATGATGAAGTACAGCGTAAAGGGCATTTGGTCAACCCGGCCATTATTGTAGTATGATATATTGAGCTGAAAATGTATGTCCATGAAATCCTTATATTCGTATAATTGATAAAATTGTTATTTATTCAATCTTAAGTTGTTATATGTATTTATAGAGTCGGAATTGCTGACTGGAGGCTCATGAGACTTTAATTTTTAATGCACACAGTCTAAAGTATTTTTTATAATACCGCAGTGGATCTTTATTATATATAATACAATAGCGGGGTTGTTACATAAAATTATTGCCAATTCAGTTTTGTAGTAAAATAAAGTGGTCGTTTTATAATTTAGAGCATTTGTTTACTCTCCTGGATATAGCTTTAAATACTAGAACGTTTTAAGAAAGGAAAACTGCTCACGTTTGAAAACTTGTATATTCGGTTTAAGTAAATTAATCTATCAAATAAGTAATTAATAGTTGCAGATAAACATAAATAAACGATAAACTATGTATTGGCCTCTTATCATAGCAAAGATGTGGATCATTTATCTAAAAAAAGAAATCTGTTAAATTCATATCACGAGAGAGAGAGAGAGAAGAAGAGAGAGAGAGAGAGAGAGAGAGAGAGAGAGAGAGAGAGAGAGAAGAGAGAGAGAGAGAGAGAGTTTTGAGCACAATCAATGTCAGCTTAAAAGACAGAACATAAACATGTAACCAATTAGCCGTTCGTCGGCCACGTTATCAATGCCTCGGTGGATACACAGGGGTTGTAACAAGTGGTAACCTTATTATCCCTCCCTTCACAGGAGGTACCATATTTCTTTTCAGACAACTGTGCCATTTAGTACATTAATTGTAGCCTGGTATTATTACAACATAAATGTCTCTGACTATTAGACTCTACGTCGACTTTGAGTATCGCCAAATTAAATCAGGTATCCAATGTATTTTCTACATGTGTAGACAATTGATTTTACTTCTATTAATATAGCAACATGTTCCCTGGCGTGCAAGTTATTAGGGCAATATATGAAGAACAGCAGAAACAGTAGGCTGTTATCGTTCCTATTAGTTTAGTAGATCTATGTTTTGTGTTCAACTGATTTGGTCAAAATAACTACAGAGAGCTAGCTTTTCGGTGCATTATGTGTTGGTAGGTAGAAATCTGTTGAGTTTGCAGTTAGGTCGGACTTTGAAGCGAGTATCTACTCACGATGGTGACCAAAGTTGAACGACGGTTATGAATCGGGAGGACGTTCAAATAAGAGCAATCAGGCCTACCTTTTGATACTTCAAACGTTCGGAATTTTGACATTAATATAATTACATTTTATAGAAACAAAAAAAACCGAGAAATTAATTTGAGGAAGCACCTCTGAACCAGTATCTTTCAAATGTGCTGTAACACTAAAGAAAAGATTAAATGAAGACCAATTTAAAGGGAATACAAGTGTGTGTGTGTGTGTGTGTGTGTGTGTGTGTGAGAGAGAGAGAGAGAGAGAGAGAGAGAGAGGAGAGAGAGAGAGAGAGAGAGAGAGAGAGATGGACATATATGTGCCTGTCTTGCCAATTAGTCGGTTAATTTGAAATGTTATGAATGTCTCAAAGAAGGGGCAATCAGGATAAATATTGTAGCAAGTTACAACTTCTCTTAGCTTGACTCCTTTCTCCAAGACATCTGGAGTTCTAGTTTATTTCTAACGGATGCTTACTTTGTACTGTTCTACCGCTTTTACAGAGATATTTACATTTTTCCAGATTTTTCACTTGTTCATGATATGGTTTCTAAAGTAATTGCGGCAATACGATTAAAGGTTCGTGTGGTGCTTGTCACTGAGATAATGGAATTATTATTATTATTATTATTATTATTATTATTATTATTATTATTATTATTATTATTATTATTAAAATAAAAGCAAGGAAGTTAATTCCTGTATTTATGCGTGTGGTATCATGACAGTTTCCAAATGTTGTCTTGGCTTAAAAATTACAACAAAAAAAAATAATGTTTTTTTTCCCAACAGAATCATGCAGCATATTGTTATATATTTTTCTATGAACAATGATCGTCAATATTGTAATCATTTTAAGAATTTACAGAAGAAATACGTAAGTAATATATATAATATATATATATATATATATATATATATATATATATATATATATATATATATATAATTTTAATTTAAAGTAGGCCATGATACAATGATGAATTTGCGCTTGTATTTTTTGTTTGGAATACAGCATACATTCAGTTACTTTGTTTCTTGTTCTGCATTTTTTGTTTACATAATTAAGCCTTAGGTAGAATTACAAAAGTGCGCATATAATAAAAAGGTTACTGCATTTGTATAGGAACTCGTTTTGTCGGATCGATATAGGGTACTCATAAGGTCGTACATATATATATATATATGTATACATGCATACACGTTTCTTTCTAATTATACTGTGTGCTGATAATGTTTTTAATCTCTTGAGGAGTGAAAGAGTGAAAGAGGAATCACATTTTACTCTGCCTGAGGTATTCAAAGTATTTCACAACAATATATGCCTTTTAGTGTTTTTGTCTCAATCAGCGATAACCGTGGATGTTTCTGTGTTTTGCTTGTTAAGATATCTTCGACATGTTTCCTGACGTGCGCTAACTTCTGGGAAAGGTTTGATCTTAGTAACGAGTTGGCTTTTCCCCTTCTTTCTTCTCCTAGAGTCTCTATAACCCATGAAATGATGAAAGAACAATTCTGACCCCAATCAGGATAGCTTTTTTTACAATGAGGAATCTGTACCTGGACGACTTCCATTAACGTGTTCATCATTTATTATTATTATTATTATTATTATTATTATTATTATTATTATTATTATATATATATATATATATATATATATATATATATATATATATATATATATATATATATATATATATATATATATATATATATATATATATATGGCAGAAGGTATGTTGGCTTTTTGTGCTATTTGAAATGACTGTCATGGTTTTACATTTTTTGAAGTCCTGACTCTCAATATATGCATTGTATATTATTACATTTAAATGCAAATACAAATTTCATACAAACAATGTTGCACACACAGAGACAGAAAAAATATAAACACAGAAACTAAGAATACACGAGTCTCAATACGCGTAAAGAAAACAGGGTGTTATTTAAAACGGGAAAAAACCGGTCCTAAAATATAACAGTAGATTATGTTTAGATGAAATGTGCTATAAAATAGTATTTCCATTTGTTATGCAAACCATTTGTTTGTAACTTGTAACGTGTAATTTGTTCACCACATTGTAATATTTTCTTGTCCGATTGAAAATTTTAATTACATCAGCAACACATTTTTATAAGAATAACATCACTTTTGAAAAATTTAGTATTTTGTATTTAATTAAATAATGGTTCTAGATGTTGGACAAATGTTATTCCATCTGATGGACATTTTGTTTAGGAGTGATAATTATTGATATCAAAAGAATTTATAATATACCATAAAACAAATATTTTTCCACTGACGAATGTTCGAATTTCCTTTTGTTAAGGTCCAGAAACGTGCCCAGATTTTCTACTAATAAATCTGCCAATCTCTGTAAATTTTGTTTGCTCTCCCCCCCCCAAAAAAAAAAAATTTAATGTACGGTACCCTCCAAATGTTGTCAGCATTATCTAACAAAAAACCTTTACTTTTTCAATAGGTTGGTTTCAATATCATTTGCCACTTGGAACAATATTTGTCCGCAATTATTCCTAAATCTTTTGTATTATTGGCTTTATATATCTGTCCAAACTGTACCAATGATTTAGTGAGTATCACCTTATTACTGATGAAAATATGTAAAAAGTTATAAGTCCAGTCTAAAATTACTTTTGAACGAGACATATTGGGTGTGATGTCTTTTTCTCTTTCAGTATGGTATCAAATGCATTCTACCAGTGCTTTATATAATATTTTTGATTTATGCAGCTATATTTAAAACCATTGATGGCTTCGTTGGATGATAAGACATTTAATGCGATCACGCAGTTGTTTCAATTTCTATTTTTTCATTTAGGTAGATAGTGTTTCTTAATTCTACAAAGTATCGAATCTAATCATATTCAAACATGATCTCTGAGATGACCACCAGGTACCAAACACATAAGAACAAAGCAAATAAATAACAGAAACGTAACAAGTAAAAAGTATCATCATCATTATCATCATCATTTGTTAAAAACAACTTTACACATTAAATTGATTCATGTGTCTGTTTGTCTGTCCATTAATTATCACCAAGCCCTTTACTCGACAGGTACGAAGCAGGTCAGCACATGTTCTCTCTCTCTCTCTCTCTCTCTCTCTCTCTCTCTCTCTCTCTCTCTCTCTCTCTCTCTCTCTGTATATACACATATATACAAACATTGTTGTAAAAGAAAAACGACTAATTTGATTCAATGGAGTGACATAAGGGTTCACGGCTCTCCACCAATTTTATAACAATATCGTCTTACAGTGCGACAGCGGAGACAAATGCATGTTATATATGTTATATACCATATCTAGCTGCACTAATTCATCACTTAGATCTTGTATAAAAGGGAACGTATCCTTCGTCCACGAGGACATTGCACAAGAGGATTGTTATTCCGTATAGGAAGATCTTTTTCAAATAGGACTAATTCTTACGTCCAGGAAAACCATGTACAAATAAGAATGTTTCCTCCGTTCAGGATGTCCTTCTATAACTAGAGTCGTTTCCTTTTTTCTATGAAGACATGGAACAAATAGGATTGTTTCCTCTGTCCAGGAAAACCATGTACAAATAGGATTGATTTTCCGTCCAGGAAAACGTTGTACAAATAGGACTCTTTCCACCGTCCCGGATGACGTTGCATAACTAGATACACAGGGAGTAGAAAAACAGGAACGTTTCTCGGAAGAAAATTCACCTCTACATTCATAATCTCAGAATTGGTGTCTTATCATAACCAGATATAGAAATATTGTTTAGGAAAACTTAAAGATATAAGCGAAATGTCTGTGAGACGTATTCACCGGCGAAAGCACAGAAGCTCCCACATGTAACTCTAAAGAAGCTTACCCTTGGAAACATTCAGGTTCTTTCAGAATAATATTTGTAGTGGAAATGGAGAGGCGCTTGTAGTTATTAAAACAAGTTAGTAAACTAACATCCTACCAACTCAAAGATGCTCCAAAACAGACGTCAAACGTCGGCCCAAAACGCATTGAAATTTTATGGGCACTTTTGAAATTGCCTCAGGGCCTCCATCTAGTCTTTCTTCTGACGACTTTGATTTTTCACAGTCAGATGTAATTTATTAGGTCACCTGTAGTCCCTACCGGAACTATTAAATTAGCGTTAAATTGAATTTTATTTGAAGTCTAAATTGAGGTTGTTGTGCTAATATTAAGAGTATCACCTGTTTTAACTGAGTTATACAAGATAAGCTTTCACTGTATTCATAACCGGTTCTAAAAGTTATCATAATGCATGTGAATTTTCGTTGAAGTTATATCAGCAACAACATCAATAACCAGCGCTAGTATCACCGCCATCATATCGGCAACAACAATGCAAAGAACAGTGTCATTATATTCTTTATTATTAGCTCTTTCAGGAAATGTAATAATAATAATAATAATAATAATAATAATAATAATAAGAAGAAGAAGAAGAAGAAGAAGAAGAAGAAGAAGAAGAAGAAGAATAAAGAAGGCGAAAGAAGAAGAAGAAGACTAACAATAAGAGAAGAAGAATGACGATCATCATCATCGTCGTCATTCTCAGCTTAATCATCATTATCATTATTAGCATTATTATTTACCCCTTTCTCCTGTTAGTGATTATCATCATCACAGCAATAACAGCAATACCAAACAACATGAAAGAGATTAAATAGTTGTGTTTATATTTGGCTGAATAAAGATTTAAAATAAACCAGCAAAGTATTCAACTTAGAGAGTTAAAGATCATGACACTAAAAACTTATAATGAACGCTGTGTAATCGTAATATCATATTCACAATTTCTTGAATGTTCTTCTTAAATTCGGTTTGATCATTCTTGCATTTTTTTAAGCTCGTGTAAAATCTAACCATCGTTGAATTATTTTGTGCTGAAGGCCAATGTTTATTCATTCATTCATTCATTCATTCATTCATTCATTCATTCAGCTTGAAGTATTCAGTTGGAAAAGTACTACGATTCAGAAGTTTATGCGATTTCTCACCACACGAACACCAAAATATTTCCAGTGTTCACCAAGGTTAGGATAAGAATAACAGTACTGTACAGAACGTGTAAGAAGGTAAAGAAAATTCAAGTCAAATGACAGTTTTCAACATTTCATAAAGCTAATCGTATGTAAGGAAGAGCTCTTCCTTCAAAATAATGACATATACAGATATGCAAATGCTTATATCCAGGAATGATAATGCTTACATATGTTCGTATGAATTAATTTGTATATACACCGTCATGAAAAGATAAAATAGCTTAAGAATATGAATTATTCAAAGAGTGGTCTTTCTGAAAACTGTAAAGAAACTTAATAACTCAATGTTGTTCATTGTAAATTATTGTTCTTTCGGTCTGATTTTATCCGAAGCTGCTTCGTTATTACTTGCAGATGTTACAATATCACCTTGATGCATTGGTTCGTTATCACTCTAAGATGTTATATTATCACCATGATACAATATTACGTTATCACCATGATACAATGATTCGTTTTCACTCTCCGATGTTTCATTATCAACATGATACATTAATTCGTTATCACACTCAAATATTACATTCTTACCATGATACATTGCTTCATAATCACGATCAGATGCTACATTATCACCATCAGATCTTGGTCATTTATCAGCATCATTATTTGCTCATTATCACGACCACACATTGGTTCGTTATCACGAATAAATCATCGTATTACATCGGTTCGTTATCCCGATTAGATGTTACATTATCACATGATTCGTTGATTCGTTATCACTCTCGATGGTACATTATCACCATTATACAATGATTCGTTTTCACTCTCCGATGTTTCAGTATCAACATGATACATTACTTTGTTATCAAGCTCAGATATTACATTCTCACCACGATACACTGCTTCGTATTCACGATCAAATATTACATTATCACCATCAGATCTTGTTTATTTATCAGCATCAATATTGACTCATTATCACGATGACATATTGGTTCGTTATCACGATTAGATGTTACATTATCACCATGTTACATTGGGTCGTTATCCCGATTAGATGCTACATTATCACATAATTCATTGATTCGTTATCGCTATCAGTGGTTACATTATCACCATGACACATTAATATATTATCATTCTCAGATGTTACATTATCACCATGATACATTGATTCGCTATCACTCTCCAATGCTTCGTTATCAACATGATACATTGATTCGTTATTACTCTCAGATGTAATATTATCACCATGATGCATTAATTCGTTATCATTCTCAGATGTTACATTATCTCCATGACACATTGATTCGTTATCACTCTAAAATGTTACGTTATCGCCATGATACAATTAGTTATCACTCTCAGAAGTTACATTATCACCATCCGATCTTGTTCATTTATCAGTATCAGCATTGGTTCATTATTGCCATGATATATTGGTTCATTATCGCGATTTGATGTTACATTATCACCATGTTACTTTGGTTTGTTATCCGGATCAGATGTTACATTATCACATGATTCATTGATTCGTTATCACTTAACGATGTTACATTATCACCATGATACACTGATTCGTTATCACTCTCAGTTGTTACATTGTCACCATGACACATTAATAAATTGTCATTCTCAAATGTTACATTATCACCATGATACATTGATTCGTTATCACTCTCCGATGTTTCATTAGCAGCATGATAAACTGATTCGTTATCACTCTCACATGTTGCACTATTGCCATGATACAATGATTAGTTATCACTTTCCGATGTTACATTATCACCTTTCGATCTTGGTTAATCATCAGTATCATGATTGGTTCATTATCACTATGATATATTGGTTCATTATCACGATTAGATGTTGTTTTGTTATTGTCATGACTCTATTGTCTTCAACTAAATAACAGAAAAGAGCGAAAAGCATCATGTTTTGTAACATAAAACATAATTTATTTCCACAGAATACAAAGTGAAAATCGCAAATTTAAATTAAATACCAAATAGTTCCAAAAGTTCTATCACAGGTCCAAAAGTATCGAGCATTCCGAATGAGTTAGTGGTGTTTTGAATGAAATCTTATATTGAACTTAATGACCTGCCAATAGCCTGTAAAGTGGCGATGTATTAACACTTTTGATGTACCATAAGGACATAATCCAAATTGTCCTGAATTGAATTTACATTAATTCCAAAATAGTAATTTAGTTTTTTTGCTTCTAGAACATACTTAAATTCAAACTAAAGCTAAAAATTGAAATCACATTGGTAAACATGTTCACTTCCAGTTAATAGTAAACTTAATGAATAATCATAAATCATTGGGATGTATTCGCTATGTAAGACGTTGTTTATGAGAAGAAGAAACACAATGGATGTGAGTAGTCAGGTAGTACACAAGTTCTGACCAAGGTAAAAACGACAATATCAAATATATACATAACAGTTATCACCAATACATTTAGTTGCTTCATAATCGACGTCAGATTTGATTTTGTTCTTACCTCACATGTTGGTTCAATATCAGCATTTTTTAACATTCTACACAATGTTAAATATGTATGATAATTATCTATACAAACAATCAGTCGTGCCTTTCACTGACAATACATTTTATATTACAGTAACAAATGGTATTGAATGAATTTTTGGTGGAGGCAACACGGCGCTGCAAGTAACAAATACTACTTAATGAACTCAGGAAAACCAAAGTCTGTGAGAGCAAATTTTGTTGTGAAATTCTGTGAAGTTTCAAAAATTAATTAAGCAAAAGCAATTTGTTCGGCGTCGTTATCGATACAGTGCCTAGACTGCAACAGACGCCTTTGAATGTGTTATTTACGATGTTTTCAACTTGCGCTAATAGTGAGCATTATGGGTCTTAAATTTCGAAGCAAGTTCTAATCCTGAACCCATTTTCTAGGAGGATGTATATCCAGAAGTTAATAGAATTAGTAGACATTACGAAATTGTGAGTGCGATCATTACATTTGAATTATAATGGATCATAAAATCAAGGTATATGTTGATAGATTTACGCAATTAACGTTTGTACATCACAAAGAATGCTCGGCATTTCTTTAGGAACTTGTGCTAGGAAATCAAAATTAAGAAAATCGGCATGCAATGACTATAACTCTTCAAAGAATGTGATGAAATGCTGAAAATCGAATTCATTCTATGTCTTATCATTAGAAAAGTGTCTGATAAACATCGTCGAAACACACAATTCCTTCCTAAACTTATAATGTAGAAACCCAAGTATTTAGGGATGGCAATGAAGGGCCATAACATTTGGACGAGATGTTGTGGGATGCTTAAGATCAAATTCTTGCAATATCATTTGAAACCAATGTTAAGTGGATGGGATTTCATGACTCCTGCAATTGATATTGTGGAAAGAGGGAAAGTAAAAATAACCACTGTCTCGCCATTTTCTAATTGCATGCAAAATTTGTGAGAAATTCAACAATCCTTGATAAAGCAACGATGCAAACTTAGAAGTAAGGATGAGGGAAAATCGAGGTTCATATCTTCTGTAAATGATATTGTATAGCTCTACAATTTAAACTCAAGTCAATTTTAGTTAAAATTCAGCAACCTGGATACGTTTAGATGCGGGGACAAAGAAATCTCGTCAGGTTAATGTTTTTTGCTGCACTTGCTTAAAATAAATTAGTCCCCAATCAAAACGTCCATTTTTCATCTTGCGGAAACCAAATTGTTGACGGATACGGAGAAACAAGACGATTATAATATGGCTCTGCTGACGTCATTGAGTGGGTATGGATGTGTCAACTTCAAACATAATGTTACTACATATTTCTGACTTTTTTGGTAGCAGTGCCTGTCATGTGGAATAAGGAAGAAAGCAAAAATAGACGCAAGTCAAAATGACCAATCCGTCTGTCAAAGCAAAAATATGTAACTCAAGCAGACATGGTCCGATTGTTCTGCCCACTCCCATCCACCCCAATCTACAGCAAGAATTGCATTAAATTAGTATTGGAAACTTCATGTCCCCACCCCCACACCACAAGAAAGAAAATAATTCAATCCCAATCGCTTGTAGAGTAAGTAACCATCACGATTACTTGATGTCAATTTTGCTCGTGAACAGTACAAGTTTACAAAAAGATAAATAAACAACCATGATCGTTGCATCCTTATTATTTCATTTGTCCACCTTCACCTTGTCAAATTCACATATTCCATAAGTAAGCAAAACCGATTTTAAAGTAACTCTTCATTATCTTTCAGGACTATTGTGGCATAAAGTAGTACCTATAACTTCATAATGTTGCAAAAGAGAGACGATTGTCATGTAAAAATGCTGACGAAATGACATGCCCTAAAACAAAGTCCATTCACAAAAATTAGAATTGTAACCCTGGTTAATAATTACCAGTAGTACAAATTATTGTTAGGAGACTGGTAACGACTTTATGCGTTTAAGGACTTAATCTGGATTCGACACGAAAGCGTGTCATTAAATTTGGCCACGCTTTTTAAACAACAGATCAGATATTTATATTCAGTTTGATATTCCATTACCTTCAGTCAAAATTATGTGTAGTACTACTCCGTTAGGATCTATTTAAAAGAAGTCATTCATTTCTCCGTGTATGTGTATTTCCGTAGTTTAATGTTTTATGGCTGCGGATTAAGACATACGTATATCACTTGATGCAACGAAATCAAAATCACGAACTTACCGGTACACATTTGTACATTTTTGGATATAAATTCTTACTAGTATTTTATATTTATGTTCAGACTGGAACGACACCAGATTAATGCCAGTTATGGTATTCATTCACGGAGAATCATATGATGTCGGAACCGGAAATGCATATGACGGAAGTGTCCTGGCCAGCTATGGTGGAATAATTGTAGTCACGGTGAACTACAGACTCGGAGTGCTAGGTAATGTATCTTTCTAGTCGATTTATTTTACCTGTGCTAAGGATTACTTTGATCTTGTGTGCAAAGTAAACACGGATGTATATTTGTATGTACAATTTCTGTGACGTTTTGCATCCTGTTTCCGCCTGTCTAAAACACGTGCTGTCATTATTAATCAATTTTTTTTCAAACATACTGTGAACAAATATATTTTGATTTAAATTGGTCTGTACATTGTGAAATATGAATGTACTTGTTTCTGTAAGTCTTTTCGAAAATTGTAAACATCAGAAATCATTATTTCTTTTCTCAAAAAGTCAAACTTTCTTTCATCACATAGCTCAACCATATTTGCATGTAAATTAATGTATATTACTAGAACTCAGTTGATAGTTCTATATTTTAATTGGTTAGCATACACACATTTTGTGAACATTCCCACCGAGAACTAATTTCTTGTTATCTACTTTTCCATATAGCACCAGATAATGTTTGACATTATAGGACATCTTAGATTGACAAGAATGGTGATTTTCAGCTGCTGAGGACTATGTTTTGAACCACTTTCATTTTCCTGGAAATATATGGTGAAAATAGGGGATACATTCACAACGGGAATCTTAGCGGTTTTGGCTGGTGTCGTGCATTCCAATAGAGAAGAATCGTCAAACTGATGTGTCCGCTTAATGTTACTTGAGATGTTATTTCACGACTAGCCCGAAATAGCCGTAAGGTGTTCCGATTAATCAAATTGTTGTTGACTTAAACAAAATTTTCCTAATTTTACTGTTGCAGCTTAAATATATTTTATCTATTTTTTCATCAGGTTTCTTAAGCACGGGTGATGCACATGCACGTGGGAACTACGCCCTGCTTGATCTACTGGCAATATTGACCTGGATAAAAGACAACATTGCGGCATTCGGAGGTGACAAGGACAGAGTCACGCTATTCGGTCATGGTTATGGGGCAGCATTGGTCAATGTTTTCCTGTTCTCCAATATGGCAAGAGATGGTAAGTTCATCTGAAATAAATACTTTTTGATCTGGGTCTCATTCGAGTTTGAACCTATCTACTTGACCATAAAGCAATGTATTCCCAAAATACATCATATAAATCATTGAAAGGCAATAATAATCGTCTTTATTATCGCGCTATATGAAGACGATTCTCAATATTTGCAAAGACAATATCAGACCTTTGCTTCCTACATATGTATAAATATTATTTTCAGACCCTTAAAGCAATAAAACCAAAATAACCAATACTGCTTCAGGAATTGCAGTTTGAAATGTACGATTCAAAAACAATAATATCACTTCATTTAAACACGATATGTTAATTGTATGCTTGATATATTAATTGCATGCTCGATATATTCATTGGATGCTCGATATTGTAATTGTATGCTCCTTTTTCAAGCAAACAATGGCATTTTAAATACTGTCACATTGTAAGCATGATCTTTATCAATGAACTGCACCTGTTTTTATAGTGGTTGCCAGAATCTGCAAAGGTAGGGTTTGCTTCTATAATGGACAGTTGTTTATAAGTTGATATGTCACTAAGTTGCGTTGTGCGTTAGTGAGAGAGCATGCCGGTAGCTTCTCGCGGCTCGGTGGGTTTTTTCTGGGGTTTTCTCGGGTTCATCCTCCACCATTAATACTGGTCTGTATGTATAGCCTATATTGTGCTGAAAATGGCGTTAAACCCTAAACAACAACTAAATTGCGCAAAATGCATCTTGATCTTGATTGAGCTACTTGTTCAAAATTTAGATAATGTGTAAGAACTATAAATATCAAAGATTTAAACATAATTCTAAAGCTTTATAATTCTCATCATGGACTGCATATTCTTGATGAAATACATTTTGGAATTTTCGATAGCTTTTCTCCACAAAAACGCGTCACTTATTAAGATATTCAATGTATTATGACTTAAGTTTTATGTTTTACGGCTATTAAATTTTCCATGAAGCGTTATATCTTTCTAGTAATGCAAATTAGTGTTACCAACGTGCTCTGTTTGGGATTATTGGTTGGTTCTTCTTTGCTCAATTTAATTGTATCGTATAAAACATACCTAGAATGGAAACACGTTGCTGTTTTTGTTTTAATTATGGCCACTTAAATGTATCCTCCAACAATCGATGCAAACTTCATTAATTCTCAGAAACGGTAATATAATCTACAGGGTCGTTATAATATCCAAGCTATAACCCCGCTTCAATGAAGTTTTGACGTTTAAAATTCAAGATTTGTCACGTGAAAATGACAAAAATAAATAGCTTGCCGATTCTGGTAACTTTCTTCAGGTCTCAAACTACATTAGATAATGTTAATTGAGTTTTGCCGCGATATAAAGTAACCAAACGACATCAAGTACGTCTTGCATCTGCCTCCTGGATTTTAAAATCGTGATAATAATTTATTGATAGTTTCTTTCTATGCTAATTGAATGGTATGGTCATGAAAGTAACACAATTAATTTAATGGATAGACGTGTAATTTAAGCGTCATAACTTGTGTCTTCTCCTGATGCATAACGATATGTTATGATTCATTTCTATAACATGTACGAATGTAATGTCTCTCTAATGATTGCCTTTTTAATTTAACTGAACCGCGTGATTAGTTTTGAATGTTATGTCAGTCATACTTTATGATATCCTTTCATCAATTTGAAGCGAATATATTTTCATATTTGATATGTCGTATCGTAAAATACTGTCGCATTTGATGATGAAATTATTTCTTTATAGTTACCAACTTTAAGTACAAAGTAGACATTTAAATGCTATTTTTTTTCACTTAAATAAAGTAATCAAAACTAATTTGTGGTAAGTGAGTGCAAACTTAACATTTCCTTAATTCAAAGATTTGGCTTAGAAACATTAATTATTGTTTCTAATTTAAGACATATTTCCGTAGGGTTGAATTATGCACAAGAGTCTTTTAAATAAAGAGTTGAGGTTCAAGATGTGATGCTAAATTAATGAAGCAAATGTTATAATAAAGGTCCTTATCTGACTATCTAATGATTTTTAATTCTTAATGTTTAGGACAGTGTATCTTCCAGCAATCGATGCGAACGTCATTAATTCTCAGAATTTTCTCCTTTTCACATCTGATCTAGTTATTTCGATGTTGGTGATAGGTAGTCATTGAGCACATGAATCAAAACCAGAATTGGATATAAATTAAAATAGATAAACGATGGTATTGCATTGTAAGAAGCAAATCAAAACGATGTACCCATTCATACAACGAAATTAACGACGATACCATTTACCTAATGAATGATAACAAAGTTTTTCAACGAGTATGTTTATGAAACAATAAAACTTCCCCAAACTGTGTATAGAATCTCCATTAAACAGTGTATTGGACTGATTTACCGATAGCGCTTGTTTTGATAACATACTTTTTTGCTAACAACAGAGAAGGTTATCATTACTACGCAGGTTCTCGGAAAAATCCTGTACAATTTGGTCTCATTGTGTGTCATTTTATATTAATAATCAAGCTCTTGTGAACAGTATCAGTTCCCAGTCTGAATCTTTGCTTGTAAATGTGGATATAATTGGAACCCGGAAATATACTACTACAGTTTAATGTTTCAAGATTAAAGAGCAGTACATTAACACCATCATTTTGCCTCGTAACGAAATATAAATCTGTCAAGCACACGAAACAATACAAATTAGATACAAACATCATTTGGGGGAAAATGAATAATCAAAAGAGATCAAAAAAAGTACAACTGTTAAAACAAATCAAGTGGAATAAATATGTTATTTTGTAGATTAATGAGCTGTTGAATGTTTTAGTTTCATATACTGGTTAATAATTGCATACACTGGGTGTCAGAGTCTCGCGGGTCATGAGCGTAATTCGTACAATATTGTACAAGCCCACTTGTCAAAAGGTATTGCACAACATATAAAAACAACACTCTAACCCACTCCCCTCTGATACTCGCTATCTATGAGATGACCGCCCACGGTATAATTGCCTTGTTCGAGTATAGAATGTATATAGTAAACTGAGCTAATATACTGAACAAAAAACTACGAGCGCCCGTAAAGATAAATAAACAATTTAATCAAACACATACACAGTGCAATTTCCTTTCATTCGGAATACACGTGGTTTTAGAAGTAACTTTCACCGATTTAAAAATAGATTGAATATAGAATTAAACAAATTTAGCCGTTCTATAGTTAACTTCATCAGAGAATCGAGAGTTCAATCAAATTCATCCGCGTTGTTCGATTTTTATGACCCGTTATCGTCGAACTGCGTTCTCTGCTCACTCAAATGTTGACCTAGAGGTTCCTGTCTCTCGAGATACTTTTCCCTCGTGGATGTTTCGCTCGAACTCAGACTTGTCCTCTGTATCGATGTATATGGCCCTCGCAACTTCTACTTCACAATATTCATTTCCCGTCTTGTACTTCCTCTATTTCCGTACTGCACGTCTCTCCAAATAAAAAAGCTAATTTCCTCCTTCCTCGTGTTTTTGGTGCGTCTCTCAACCGTTGTTTTTTGGCGGTTTTTCGATCACGCTTCCTTGACGAATGGATTTCACTCAAATCACATCCGGAGCCGCTCTTCCAAAATAATTCTACACTGGCTATTCTCACAATAGCGAATTCAGAAGACTGAAGTAAATTTCAGCTAGTAGGATATTATATTCTAAAGGATTCTCGTGTAAAACACACCCCTATTCAACATTGACCAATCAGTACAAATATATTTTCTCGCGCTTTCCTTTAAAAGTCGCTTACATCAGCGTGTCAAGATGACACGCTTTGGTTTTAAGTAACAATTCTCTTTTCCTTATCAAACATGACACTTTCGTGATAAAATGAAACTTTCCCCAGGTCACGGCGGTCAGTACTGACCCCTGTATAAACAACTTGTTAATTAGCACGGTAGTCGACTAGCGCACAGGGGCTCGTATCGTTGCTTACAATCGACCGGTCCTACATATACTATATAATAACTACAAGGGAGGACACTTCTCTCCTTTCTCGCACGACCCATTTAAGAATAAACGCTGTTATTTCAAGCCACATTTCGCCTAGAGTAATAAATTGGGTATAGATATTTAGCTCAGACATTTGACTATGTATCCCTGTCAGCAGTTTGACTAAATATCATACCTTTAAGGAATGCCAAATCATTTTCCCACGGTACCGCTCGACACGTACCTGATCGCGCCCGCTTAATATTCAAGAACAACGCGCTGAATGGAATACTGCACTCTCATTGGCCAACCGAAAATTACGTACGCGTCTATTTATAAGTTAGTCCGGGAAATTTAAATTGCTCGATTGTCCAAAAGAAGCAGACGAAATAAGAATAAAATATGACGGAATCACACATTGTTTCATGGTAAGAATTATCAAAATGTGAAGACCATCTTTTGTTTTAAATTTATTAAACAATAAAGATCACAACTGTTTGCAAATATATATACTCCTGAAAATGGTATATGATTATATGATTGTTGTCATTACTATGTGTCAATAATAGAAAATGTAAATAAAAGAGATCCTCTCTGTTTCTGAAAAATCTCTGCAGCTTGCATAAAGCACCATTTCAGATTTAAGATTTAAAGTATGCATTGTTACATGTATCATTGTATATGACAATTCATCTCAAGAATACCCTTCCTTTCCTCTTATATTTTCAATTTAGTCATAATCATTTCTAATATAAATTATGTGAATCTTTTCTGCATTTGTTTGCAGAATGCAACAAAAATATCCATAAATGCTGAAACACATACTTCAGTGTGGGGCTTCAGTATAGTATTAAATAACTATATTTACAACATGTATTTTACAGATTTCTAAGGTTGTAATTATTTGGTACCAAATGAAGGGTGGTTAATCTGTTTGAGAAATTTCACATTTCCTATAGGTATTCCAGCTATATTGGGGCAGTGTGTTAGAAGTGCTATCCAACTAACTGCATTTTTAAACTTTAAGATTTTAAGCATAATATCTTTATAAAGTATTCCTTTAGTACACTAGATTACCAAAGTTTAGTTGTCATTGAGTCATTTCATCAGGGTCTTGGATCACATCTCAATCTCTATTTTGATGAGAATATTTTATTATAGTATTTTTTAAAAAAGATTACACAGGGGATACTGTCACAGCCTATGTACCATTCTATCAATCCATAATTATATTAATAAATGTACAGAATCTCCTTTACCACTGCTTAATATAATGACATGACATTATGGAATATGATTGATGTTCATCAGAAATACAAGTTTTAGAATTTTATATTATCTCTTATGTGGAGAAAAGTGGATAAGACACTGTTTTTCAGAATCTTCAAATTTGTATGTATCATAATTGAGAGCCATGATATTACCTTTATAATGGAATTTAGGATAAATGTATAAATAATGTATACACAAATTTTGCATGTTGCAAGTTTTAACTAACTCCATATTATAATATACTGAATGCATGTAGGTCATAAATATAACACTGATCCAAACACTGTAGACACATATTTCCATAGCATGAAGTTGCTCCCATTGACATAGCTGGGAAGCACAGGGATTTGCAATTATGAGAAAAAAATGAAAATTCTAATGCACTTACTGGTAGTACTTGAACTAATAAAAAATGACATTGCCGATATTATTCCTTTATGATGTTACCCGAAAATCTATAGTCTGGACATATCCATTCCTCCTCCTGAAGTTCATGTTCATCTCCGAGCAAACCAATGCACTCATAATGATGCCATGTATCACACATGTCACAACAAACACTATCAACTACACAGTCCTCCTAACATCTTCCACATGGCCACTTAGTTGTCTTTGATCGTTTCCCTTTTCCCTTTCCTGTCTTTTTCTTTACTGCTTTTCTTTTTACTAATTTATTCAGGCTTCCTTGCTTTACGGAGGTGGAAGAATAATCTGATCTGTCTTTCCTCAACTGACGTTGCTTAGAACTAGAGCTTACTTGTGCTTCGGAAGAAGATTTTACTTTACTGTCTCTTCTCATTTGAATTTGCTTCCTGTGTGCTTCTTCTTTCCTAGCCTTAACTTTTAGCTTGAATTCTCGTCTAAACTGCAGATGACATTAACAAATACTTACTCACTACCTCCTCTTTTAACTTCTGAACATGTAGAGAGAAATATTCATCATCTTCAGTGTTAAAGATCTGTGACCACTGTTGGTTCAGTGTCTCATTTAGAAGAACCCTTGATGTTACAAAGTCATAAAAGCTTTTGCCATATAAATTTACATTTTCCACAGTTTCAAGTTTTCTGATGACCTTGTCTAACTCTTGGAAGAAATGAAAGGCTTTATCACATACACAGCACAGACCACTCCTTACATTTTGCATCTCTGTATCTCAGTCATGGAAACCTTATCTTCTGATGTTTCCATTAGGTCACTTTCATATTGGATGAGTGTATCTAACATTATTGCTTGGTAATACAGTTTGTTCACATAATCCCTGGAATTATTGCTGTACAAGTTTTTTCTTACAGCACTTCTTTTTCTGTGTCTAAGTGTTGCAACACACCAACCGGCTATATATCTCAATTTTGCTCTTCCACTGCTTGTATCTTCAAAGACAGTTCTATTGCGTTTGCTTTTAATGGGTCAGAGATATCAGCCACAAGTTTTGCTCTCAGCTTCATTAATATCCCAAATGCATCTATATAATGGTTCGGTTTGAGATCTGTGCACACAAAAAGCTGCGTTACATAATTTCTGTACTCTTCTGTACTGATAAAATTTGTGACTGCAGCATAAAATAAAGTCAATGTTTTGTTCCTGATGTTTCATTCTGAGAATGTACCCCTTAAGTCAATTTCACTCACATGCATACATTTTTTTCTCAATGATCAGTCATTTTATATATGGTAACAGTGTGAATCTCAATAGTTTATAAGTTCTGACAAAAGGGATATGACCCTTGCGTACAGACACTGACCTATGTGGACAAGTCATCTGCATGATTTTATTTGTCTCTACATGGCGATTAATTCTATAAATGGTTATATGATGTGGATTTCATTGTTATAATGAGGTTTGCATAATAAGCATTATATATAATACCTCTTATGCAAATCTGTACTAACCCATTTTGATCATATCTGTAACCAACTATACATAAATCATAATATGTGTGAATGTTTATGCATATATATTACTTTGCATCCATCCCATCTCTCTGTCTCTCTCACACTCACACACATGTACTCCTTTGAACTGAGTCCAAGTTGTTGTGGATAACATAGTGTAAGACACTGAATTACAGGTGTGAAAATCAGAGAAAGTAAAAATATGGTATGAAATGAAGATGAAATTACTGATTGACACATATGTTGTCTATTTCAAGTATCCTTAAACAGGAGTGTGTATATAATTTTTGTAATAGTTTATTGTTAACAACGAGTTCAAAGAAAAATGATATTGTCACTGGTGATAAACTGATAATATCATTCCTATGGATGGTATCTCAAATAAAAACTGAGTGATCATTGCTATTCATTGATGCAAAATGTTACAAATTTAGGAATTTCAGGACTACATGTATTACTGAGAACTTAGTATATGTGTGTGTGTGTTGAAGTTTTTACACATATACATCCAAATATTGGTGAAAATGATAAACAGAACAGGAAAAAAAATTCAAAGAGAAGGAAGATTTTTTAAATTGTGCTTTATCTTTTCCTCTTTTATCACACGAGGTCTGTTATTAAAATACAATGTTCAAATTACCTTCTGTTCATCTATGTACTTCTGACAAAACATAATGATGTGGAATCAGGCTGTGAATCTTCTCATAACTGATAAAGATTTCTAATCTGTCATGGTACACATCATTTGGCACAGGCTTCAGTTGAAAGAAATCACCAGAAACAATGATCTGAATGCCACCAAATGGGAAATTGCTTTCCTTTACTGTTCTGAGCACCTTCTCTATTTGCAGAAATAATTTCAGAGATAGCATGGAAATTTCATCGATAAAAAGAGTGTCAACATTCATAATCCTTCTTTTAATATCTATCATATCATCATTATTTTTATTCTTATATATCAAAATATCATCGGGGAAACGACCGTCCTGAATGCCCGAAAACTTGTGTATTGTCATTCAGTGCAACTGAGAAGCAGCTATACCTGTACTGGCTGTTAAGTAAACTGTTTTCCCTATTTCTTTCAGTCTTTTGCTTAAATTCTTAACTAGGAAGCTTTTACCATACTAGCCTGCCCTAATATCATGATATTGTGACCTGACATTGCGGCGTGTACGATATCCTCCATCATGCAAACACGTGCCAGCATCAGCAACACTTCGATCCAAGTGAAAACACCCGCCATATGTCAATGTATTTCAGCCAATCAAAAAATTACGATTAAAACTCTAAGCCAACATGCGTAATTTTCGGTTGGCCAATGAGAGTGCAGTATTCCATTCAGCGCGTTGTTCTTGAATATTAAGCGGGCGCGATCAGGTACGTGTCGAGCGGTACCGTGGGAAAATGATTTGGCATTCCTTAAAGGTATGATATTTAGTCAAACTGCTGACAGGGATACATAGTCAAATGTCTGAGCTAAATATCTATACCCAATTTATTACTCTAGGCGAAATGTGGCTTGAAATAACAGCGTTTATTCTTAAATGGGTCGTGCGAGAAAGGAGAGAAGTGTCCTCCCTTGTAGTTATTATATAGTATATGTAGGACCGGTCGATTGTAAGCAGCGATACGAGCCCCTGTGGACTAGCGTTTCCAGAAATTTGGCACTTCACACTGGGTTATAATTGCATACACTGGTTTTTAGTTACATATACTTGTTTATCGATGCATACACTGGGTTATTATTGCATACACTGGTTTTTAGTTACATATACTTATTTATCGATGCATACACTGGGTTATTATTGCATACACTGGTTTTTAGTTACATATACTTATTTATCAATGCATACACTCGGTTATAATTGGATACACTGGTTTTTAGTTACATATACTTGTTTATCAATGCATACACTCGTTTATAATTGGATACACTGGTTTTTAGTTACATATACTTATTTATCGATGCATACACTGGGTTATAATTGCATACACTGTTTTTTAGTTACATATACTTATTTATCAATGCATACGCTCGGTTATAATTGGATACACTGGTTTTTAGTTACATATACTTGTTTATCAATGCATACACTCGGTTATAATTGAATACACTGGGGTATTATTATTTGTTTGCTTGATTAGAAGTTTTAGCGTAGCTTTAACAATATTTCAGTCATATCGCTATGATATCTGCAGTGATGCGTGTTATAGTGATTTCTAGCACTGGGGCATCATGCCGCAGACATGTAGCATGATGTCCCACCCAGTCACATTATCTTGACACCAGGCCGACCAGTCCTAACACTAACCTCTTAATGCTGAGCGCCAAGCGAGGTAGCTCTTAGTATAATTTTTGTACGTCTTTGGTATGAATCGGCAGAGGATCGAACCCACGACCTCACGCTTCAGCGGCGGACGCTCTAACCAATAGAGCGGCTGGATATAATTGTATAAAATGGGATATAATTACACACACTGGTTTATAATTGCATATACTGGGTTTTCATTGTATACTGGTTCATAGTTATATATACTGGAGTATATTTCGAATAAGCAGCAGACTTAAGTTATATTTTACATGAAGGATAAAAGCAAGAAAAGCCAACGCATTTGCTTTTAACTAGAATATCTATCTTTTGACTGTGTTCTACTTTTTATTGTTTTTACCAAGATTATTATCATTGCTTGACTGTGTTCTTAATTTTTCTTTTACCAGTCATATGGTATTTTCGCTGGATTATGTGTTTTTTTTTTTTTCTTTTACCAAAACTATTATCTTTCGATTGATTTTGTTCTTGTTTTGGGGCTCAATACGCAATAATAAGTTGTCTGTTTCAATTTTATTTATGCACTTATTTAATCATTCATTTGTTACCTGTTTATTAATTAACAAACTAATTAATGTATTGCCTTAATGCCAATCAAGAACTTATGATTGAGATACAAGATAGTGTCTGGCCATTCCTATTATTAGCACGTGGTCTGCAAAAGACAGTCTATCGCTGAATACTGTAAGGAGTATATCATCTCAAGAAATAATTTTGCTGTATCATCAAATTGATTACAACGGATTGACTTCTACAATAAAGGAATGACTTCACCAACATCCTTATCAATATAACTATGTTTTCTCATTGTTATAACAATTGTGTATCAGTACACTCAGGAAAATACAGTAATTGTTTGAATAAACGAAACAGTATCTTCAAATATTTGTTGTATATGGATGAAAGACGTTAACCAATGTCTGTATTAAAGAAGTGTATTTTTCCATGTTCCTTGATGAAATATTTATCTGTTTATTATTATTATTTTGCTTTTAGAGACATACTTCCAGAGGGTGATCCTTCAAAGTGGGTCTGCTTTAAGTTCATGGGCCATGTCTGTCAATGCCTTAATGTGCGCGAAACGATTAGCCATCAATGTCAACTGTACTGGCAATCTCAATAACTCCGAACGACTCATCAGCTGTTTACGTAGCAAATCTGTCGAAGAACTCGTAGAAAACGTTCCCTTAGCTCCAAAGTATTATTCATGCTTTGCCCCAACATTGAATAGCCAAGGATTTTCAAGTCAATCTATACGAGAACTAATGAAAGACAAGCGGACACGATTTGCCAAAACACCAATTATTTTTGGAATAACAAAGGACGAGGCCTTCTCTTATCTGACTGAACAAGACATACGGAACGGCATTAGTAATGCCAGAAAAGCTCAAATAATCAGAACGTTCGTTCAAAATGTGTATCATCATCAAAGACAGAAGATATTTAATATCTTAGATCATGAATATGCATCTTGGGAAAAAACGCAAGACGACTCAACGCGCAGGATTAATATCATCAATATGTTAAGTGACGCTCTTTACGTAGCCCCGTTGATGGAGGTAGCTAAAGAACATTCCAAACACAGCGACACCTATCTGTATGTATTTTCTTATTCAACTGTATCTGAGAACTATCCTGATTGGATAAAAGGAGCTCATGGAGATGATTTGCCATACACGTTTGGAGCGCCATTGGTTGGTGGAATTTCTCCATTTCCAACAGTGTATAGCGATGCAGAGAAGATCCTGAGCGAAAGAATGATGCAGCTCTGGACAAATTTTGCAAAAACCGGGTAAGTTCTGACTAGAATCTACGCAGGTATTCAGCTAATCTACATATTATATTTTATAAGATCTCATAAATAAGTTAGACATGATGATAACAGCTACGTAGCATCTGAAGTATCCTTTTTTTTGTAAAAATGAACCCACGGATTAATCAAAGCGTGTTGGAGAAATAAACGTTATTTATTGCTTGAAGGTAAGCAAATGTCATAATTTAAATAAATGAGGTCATTGAGGCACAAAATAATACTGATAGACCTAGCTAGGCTGTTACAAAGATTGTTTGCCTATAAAGCGGAAGCGAAATCCTAATAAGAACATCGCATAACTAAATATTTTTGAATAAAATGTATATCATTAGGCGCAGTTATTTTTATGAAATGAATTTAAACTGATTACAGAGAGAGAGAGAGAGAGAGAGAGAGAGAGAGAGAGAGAGAGAGAGAGAGAGAGAGAGAGAGAGAGTTATTGTGTTCTGTGCTAAATCAAAAATACATAATGGCTGTAACATGATACTATAATATGACGTCTTCTTTCTCTTTATTTCCAGAGATCCAAACCTGCCAGAAGATAATGTCCCTGCAAGTTCATTCACAAGAAGTCGTATCCAAGGAGTAAGATGGTGGAAGTACGACACTGATAGTCAGATGTACCTGGCATTTGGTGAGGCTCCAGGTATATGTATTTATTTCTGTTGGACAAAGTTTCTTATTTATAAACTGCCAACTGAAATATGTTTGACGATGAGAATATTTAAAGTTTCGCCGAAAAGAATGATAACGGTTTTCTGTATTTGTTTTATTCCTATTACGCACAATAAATTAGTATTTGTGGACGACAAATAGTTGTGTTCATCGGAACCCAACTTTTTAACTCTGTATCCATTTCTGCAGAACAACTATTCGAAAATAGATTTACAGTCAATCTTCAAAGATCTTTACACAAATAATAAAATAGCATGGGTTTGGGGTTCGCTTAGAAAACTTCAGTCGGTCACTGTTATTTCTATATATAGTACGGTCTCCAAAAGTGAGAACTGTTTACAAATGTATGTACCATGTACTGAAGAGACACCTGCACTTAATTTCAGGTAAAGAACCAATCATTCAGAGCCATTACCGTGGAAAGGAAATGGCACTATGGATGAACCTTCTTCCAAAGATCAACGTAAGTGATAGACAAGGAAACACTCCAGATGCAGACGAGCTAGAGCATTACTCTAATATGTCAACTTTTGATTCCAGTGATCGATTAGTCAAAGATTTTAATGAGATATTTCCTTCTCCTCCACCCATGCCACCAACGCCTCCTCCGAATGACAAACCGGATGATACAACGGACGATGGGACCATAACAAACGATCCATTTTTGGATAAGTATTCTGTTGATCTCCCAAGGATCCAATTAGTCACCACCACACATAAGCTGGCGACTCCATTTGAGAGACTGGAAGATTTAAAGGGCAGGGAGACCAATATAGGTACGCCACCAATCCCTCTCAGCATCACTGTTGCTGTAGGATGTTCATTGCTGTTCTTAAACTTGTTGATACTTGCTGGCGTTTTTTACCAAAGAAAGAGAATTCGTGAACTGAGAAATAAAGGTGACTCCCGTGGAAGTGATGGTGCTGACAAACAAATTAAGCACACATTCAGTGAAGATGCTTCCAGAGAGCCCGGCGAACAAGAGATGGCATCTCTAATGCAAATTACACACGAAGATAGGGAGCGTAATACGAATTTGCTCAAAACAAATAGTCAAGAGTTTGACGATAAATCACTCGTTTATAAAACCATAAAGAAAGTGTCTTCACCTCAGATAACATGTCCTATTAGCAGTGCAATATCTACCAATCCTACATTATCTATACACGAAAACTGCCCAGCAAAAAATTTATCAAAGAAAGGTGGCCAGTTCGCTGCAAAACAGACATCATCATCATCAATTCGACCGGGACATCTGATTTCAACTCGACTACCTACAGTCGATAGGTCTCCAACATCGCAATATCAACATTTTGTGCCCAGGTCCAATCAGAATACGTCGAATAACGCAGTCACTATCGTATAGCGTTTATTGATGTGACCGTTGTTATGCCTGCAAAGCAGGGCGACCTAGGTAGAACTTAGCGGGCGACAATATAACGATAAATGATAATATCGCCTCTCATCCCCAGCTCAAAATCCTAAACACTGATGACACTTAACGGTATTTTAACTTTTGGAGTTTCATGAATTAAGATGGAAAGACAATCGCCGTGCCCTTCTTTTCACTCAACAGAGACACTATTTGTTTTAGGGGTCATACAGAGGAATAGACTAGGAGAAACACTGCAAAGAATTTGTGTCAAGTTAAAGTTTGCTGTCACTCATTTATCTGCGTCAATCAAATCGGGTTTTGGTTTTATCGTGATTATTGCTTGCGTGGTCAATCTGCTTCTCTCAGCGTGTTATTGAATATTAAGGACTTCTGCGATCGAGTATATCACTTAGGGCATGCATTGTTACATGCAAAAGGGTCACGTATTGTCAAAATATATTTGACGTTTTTCTCATAGTGTAATGAAATAATAGACACCAAGTTATGTGACATAGAATGATCGCGCTTGCGACAAAACGTTAATGCACAAGCTCTAATAATGAAGTCGTATGTACCGATTATACTCGCTTCTCCGTCAGGTTCGATTGCAAACGTCACAGACACTATCCGACGTCGCCCAGTCCCCCGGCAGATAAGAGTGTATGTTGTCTCCCTTGTTGATTACTACTTGCAAAGTACATGGACCCAGATCTGCTATCGCTTAATGCACCGGCAGTCTGAGTATATGAAATTTGCTATGGAACTGGATTTATAATAGTAGATGGAATTAAATGGTATTTAAAATCCGTCTCGTATTATGCTTCAAATTCTACATTTGTATCGGGGTCCAGTAGTGGCCGAGTGGTCTAAAGCGCTCACCGTTACGGACCACTGCTATCTTACTTTTGTCTGCGCAGGTTCGAGTCTTGTTTACGGCCAATGTGTTTATGTGAGAGAGCTTGGCAGTAGCTTATCTTGAGTTGGTGGTTCTATCTGGAGTTTTCCCGGGTTCTTTCCCCAACATTCATACTGTACAGCCTATATTGTGCTAAAATATTAGCAGCCACAATGTCGAAACAATGTTGATATTGTCATATACGTAGGTAGTTCTAATTCCCCTCCTCTCATCGGCTTTATGCTTTTCATAACAATCTCTTATACATATGCATATTAGACTTCGAGTCTTGTCTTTACGGAATTAGTTGTGGTTACCAGTATCTTGGAATAGAAACCGAAACAGTCCCAGAAAGCAGAAAGAACGAACAAACCAAGTGAAGCAAGTGGCATATTTATCCACATCCACATTGACTGAACCTGCTTTGCTCTCATATGCCACCGTTAATTAAATTTTATTTATATTCGACTGCCCTTTATCGTTACCGTTGTCTCTCTCATGCGTAATGCTTACTTCTGGTATTTATTTGATATTATCAGCTAAGGTGTGTTTCTAAAATAAACTCAGCCGTCATTTGTTATAACGCAATTAGAAAATGTGCATAACATTGGTGTGTTCAACACATCTTTTCCATTCTATTTAATACATAAAATATATTTGCTAATACTTTTTCATTCTTTACAGTTCAGTACCGGTAGCAAGCAAATAAAAATTCCATCAATTTGCGATCAGAAATCACTTTCTGGTCTCCTTCTCTCTCTCTCTCTCTCTCTCTCTCTCTCTCTCTCTCTCTCTCTCTCTCTCTCTCTCTGATCGTCATATCATTAAGACGTCATAGATACAAAAGACTGAGTAATCTTTGTTGATCGTTATTACGAATTTATTTTTTCTTCTCCCTTTTTTCTTATGCAAATATATGTCCGCATCCACCATAAAGCAAAACGTTTAATTTATTGAATAATTTAGTCTAGCTTAATTCAGTAAGTTTATCGTTTTAAATGTTTTGACGGCATTATATGAACCGGGCATTCTGCCCTCCTTGAAATGTGGTGTTTGCCCTTATTAAATAGGTTATAAAACTGAGGACATCGCAAGATAATGCAAGAAAATCCACCCTCGAAGACCACCTGAGATAACTTTAGTTCCCTTTTCTTGAAATCGTATGATAATGCTTTGTCACCTAATAATCTTAAAGCATCCTTCATAAGGAAGAGTATAACTTTATGATCCTTCAGGTATTGATCCTAAGAAAGCTAACAGCAGCCAGCATATGCACAGAGCCTTCGAAAGTGAGAATATGCCAGAAAATAACCAGAAAATTGAGGTGCTCAAGGGGGGTTTGTATTAATAAATGGGGAAACTAACCGTCCAAGAGTTCTTGTAAGCAGCAAATCCGGTTTTTGCAAGCTACAAGAGTTTAGAGACAATATCCAGCATCAGCATTAGTGGAAATATTCTCCACAAAATATGATGAAAGCGCAACTTGAGGCTGAATGCCTTAACCAGAATATAAATGTTGAAAATTAAAGCTTACAAAGGAAATCTCCAGGAAAAAGAGAAAACCAGCCCAAATGTTGAACAAAAGACGTTACAGAGTCATTAGAGTGACTGTAGATAGTGAACAGTGACGTGTCTGCAGGGAATATTAACCAAATGAACTTGAAGAAAAAAAACATTTAATTTGTTTTCACAACGTGGGTATAACCTGATTTTCATAACTGCAAACGCTGGGCACATTTAATAAACTGTATGAAAATAATGTATTGAGAAGGAATGGAAAGTTTAGATGACCATGCCATTTGGAAGATAACGAAATAAATGAGACACATTCTTACATAAATACGTTGGGTTCTGATGTTTCATGATTTAGGCTGACGTTACCTTCAGCTCAAATGAGGCTGATGTCTTACTATTGGGTGCACTATAGACAGGGTGGTTTCTGAAAGGGTAAAATAAACAGTTATTTATATCACGGCATGGATTTGTGTATGTCAGTTGTCTGTATGACATCGAGTGGAGAGGTGAAATTGTGTTCTATATACTCATGGAGCTTGAGGTCATACAAAATTTAAGCTTAATCTTGTTTCTTTATTCTTGGCGCTATATCTAGTAATTTTACCATGATTCATGATGTCACCGTAATCGGACGGACCACGCTACTAAAAAGTTAATCAGGTACATACCATCGTCAATTCGCTTTATGAAAACTAAACCTCATTGACTGTTTATTCGTATGATGACAACGGCATTTTGTATGATAAAAAAATACAGTTCATGCCCTTTCTGTAAGCGTTCGTACGAATTTAACTGTCGTTAACACAATGTTCTAGTGAACCGTAGCGAAAACATTAAACGAACACGTTTACAAATTATATTAATTTCTGAGCTGATATTTTTAGGAAAAGAGGTTGTAATAACAATGACAGAAGACTATATTGCAAAAGACCAAACTCACCCTGATTAGCTGAAAAATGAAACAACCCTTAAACTCGATTGGAAGTCGAGTCAAACCGCAAACAACAAAGATCCTGATCTGCCGTAGCATAATGAACCTGCAGTTCAAGGCTTATTCATTTTTTTTTGTTTGCGATTAAAATATAACAACGAAGGGCAAAACTCATGCAAGATAGCAGGAGAATAAAATTCGTCAAATCTAAATTATTCACACAGAAATTGTTTAATCTTTTTTAATAATGAGACTGATTTCGTATTCTTTATTCCAAATAATAATCGTCACCTATAAGCCGGTCTGATCATACAAATCAAAATTTTAATTTCTCCTTTACAATGGCAGTGTCATATGCTGTACATATATTTTACCCGGTGTGCTATCTTTATTATCATAGTTTTAATGACATTAAGCTTACAATGTTACAAAGTTTGTATCATCGCTGCTTAAAATTTATTACACCTTGTTTGCTATATGTACTATCAACTGTATTTACTTGTAATGACCCTAAGATTAAAATGTTACAAAGTTCATATAATCTCCTCAGCCTAAAATTTACTACACCCTGTTCGATATCTGTATTATTAGTTTTCTTTTATATGACCTTAAGATAACATTTTTACAAAGTTTGTATCATCTCGCCTGCATACTTTTTAATACATTACATTACAGGGTTTTGTGACAATTCACCAACTATAAAACAGTAGCTGAGTAGCAAAAAGATGTACATGTATAGTTTTGTATACGCATCTTGAAAGTCAAATTAAACGAAGACAGCATATCCTTATGGCTGCCTGAATCGTTTGTTATACAGTTGTAGTCCAAAATATTGCATCGAATACATTTTAAAATGCGTTTTTTGTTACATTTCATCAACATTTGTTTAAAATGATATTTTTTGTATAAATTTAATCATTGTTTTGGAAGAATACATTATTTTTGGAATAAAACTTTAAATAATGTGTCTTTTTTTAATGATGAAATTTTTGTGTTGCATTATTCTATAACAGTCAACGATTGTCTTGCTTGTAATCATGATTGCAAAGCCGCATTAGAGATAAGAAGCGACTACATGGTTTTCCACTGCAATTATATCGTGTCACGTGACATTTTATGCAGTTTTATGTGTTTTTTTCCTTCTTTTTTCTTTCTTTCTCTCCAAATATATTTAGACATCGTGTTTTCTTACTATTTTATATCAACCAATTTTGCAACAGAAACCACACTAAGGTTATTATATATTTATCACGTTTCTTCCTTTTCTAAATCTACACCTCTAATCCAATTTACTTTATCCATTCTCATCATCATTTTCTAAACAGATGCACCGAAAATCGTTTGCATATTTGGGAAAGTTAATATATTCTTTAGCTTATAAAATATTTACTTTAATAGATTCCTAACATATTGTGTACTGTCTTGTTTATGCAAAAACAAACCAATCATGAACATGTCAAGGTCAAGCTTTTCCAATACGAGCACACCCTCCCGTTAGTTTGTACCTGCCACCACCACCCATCACCTATTATAAAAAAAAAATCAAACATATAAAATTGCACACAACTTAGTCATTTCATTTACTGATTTATAATTCTAACTTGACTGTCGCCAAAGAATGCCCAACACTGTCGACGTATTGGCGTTTCAACTTAAAGGAAAGCTCTCGATGGAAACATGCCGATAGACGACTGCTCCTTATGCATCTCTGGTTTCGAAAATTGTCTATTGCAGTAAAACCTTTCGTTTGCGTTCAGTATTTGCATTATCTTCTTACGATATATCTAAAATTAAACGAAACGGAAACATTCTTGTATAAATGTGGTCAAAGAGATATAGTTCCAAACTTTACGGAATTATTGAGATTATGACGATGAACTAAATTACATCTGTTGTTTGAAAATATAGACTATCCTAAGCAAATATGGTGATGATGTTGCAAAGTAAACTACCGTTTGATTCTAAATGCAAGCAAAGCTGAAATGTTATTTGGACCCACTGGCGACAATCAGGTTAGCATTTATAAATCAGTGAATGCAATGACCACGATTCGTTCATTTGTGTTTTTGGTTTTAAGAGAAACTCGAAACTTTCAATTGAGATGATCACTGGGCTCTGCGTGATACCACTATAGTGATAAATGTTGATGCATTCCTGGCTTAAATATACTCTGATCGACCAGTATTAATAATTTACAAACAAATTTTCAAAATTCATCCCAATTTGCAGCCAAGAAGTCTCTCCATAAGTGGTAAAGTCAGTATCTACGGCCAAATTAGGACGGTGAGGTGGGGGGAGGGGGCAAATAAGAGAGTGTGCCATTATAGATCTACAGATGGACTCTGTGGTCATTCCTTTAGACCGTCCTTGATATGTGTATAAATATTATCAATAAGTATTAGACGGTTTACACATATGAATGGTTTATTTACAGACACAATATTACGCCAAACAATGGGACCCCATGACCATCTACCCGTTCTTTTCATCTGGCCATGAGACCAACCTATATATTAGTCTTACCCTCGCTCCTTGCGCCTGATATACCATTATTACTTAGAACCACTGTCAGTTACTGTGATATACTACCGTCATGTATTATAATATACCGCTGTTATTCATTCATTATACATACCAGTCTCAGCAACTGATTAATAATCATCGAATTGACATACTAGAAATAGCAACGGCTGTCAATGTAAGAGTACGACTTTACTTCCTTTCTGCATTGTAAATCCCATGTTGCCTATTGGTCTTAAACGTTGTCTACAACATATCATTCGGATTTGGTGGTAGTGATTTCAGGAAGAAACGCTTTCCTATCAGATCTTTACTGAAAACTCTAACTCGATTACCACAATAACAAGTGGAAGAAGACTAATCATTGCTTTCAAAAATGAATTACGTCATAGGTAAGAAAGGATTTCACCCCGGTTGCCATCACCTACGTCGCCCTTGTATGGATTATAGCTTTCTGTATGTCCTTTTCCTAGCAACGTATACCGTCATGTATTAAATTTATAACCCTTTCGATGAATCGTATTAGTAGAATATCCGGAAATTCTCCCCGTGTCTTATATAAAATACTGAACATCATTTAACCCTTACAGTTAAAGTATGTAGTGACGTATCACAGGTAATAAAGGTGTTTAAAATTTAGATCTAAATCTCTAAAGTCAATTCAATCTACACTAACACTTAGACAATAGTGAAATGTAATTACATATAACTCTATTGAATGAAATATATGATGAGCAGACTAGTAATTACTTAGAGCTATACTAGAAATCCTCTGTTTTCTACCTTTTTTACTCTCACCCTAGGTATAGTTAACACGGTTCAGCGTTTCCCTATGTTATGAGTCTCTGAATTTTCAAATGGATTAACAAAAAGTGTTACATTCTGAGTAAGAGATACGGGCACACTGATGCATGATCTGTCAGATATTTCTTGTTTACAGTTTAGAAACTTTTCTCAGACTATAACTAGCATACTAAGCACAAAGATGGCGGTACAACATGGCGATAAGCAAAGCGTCGTTTCTCAAAAGATTAAGGAAAGGAACATAATTTATATTTTCTTCTTCACTTCATTTTGGACAACCGGCTTCCCTGTATAGTCTATTCATTCTGGTACTTCTGGAAAGTAAATTACCAATTCGTGCTCCGTCTGATTGGATTTTTTTCTGAGTCTTTTTCCTAAATAACAGTTCCAGAGAACATCGGCACGGTTTAAACTTGTCCATATAAATGACAAGTATACTTTTCTAAGAATTTTCTTAGTCAATTGTAGCATTCCGTTGACAAGGCGAAATGCAGATGGTACTAAAAAGAGATGTATACAGTTAACCAAACTGAACTTAAGAATTTAACATGTTATGTACCAAAGATAAATATTCTCTTGAGTGTAAATTAAGATTGCCATAGATTCACAGTTGGATTTACATTTTTATTACACTATTGATAAAGGAAGAACAAAATTGATATTGCCACAACAGCTATAAAAGTGGTATCGGCACAGTGGCATTAACACACTTAAAGCAATTCTCTCTCTCTCTCTCTCTCTCTCTCTCTCTCTCTCTCTCTCTCTCTCTCTCTCTCTCTCTCCATTTATCACCGATCACAAATATAGTTCCTCTTCACAACAATGAGGTGGCAGTAGAAACATCAACCAACTAAACTAAGAATAATTAGAGTTCACTTTTCAGCTTGATTTAAAAAGCAAATTTCACTTACTTAACATACGTTCTATCAGGAATTATATCATAATACAAACTGTGTGTTGATTAATTGGCCACGACATGTTTCTATTAAATATTCAATGTCATCGAAGGTCAAACGTATGTCAAATACTACTAGAAAACAATACAAATTGAACTGCAAAACTGTCAATAACATATAATAATTAGGCTTGTTTAGTTAACGCATTTTTCCCTTATCACAGTTAACATTGGAAAACTTGGACATGCCTAATTATTGATTCGGTGTTGCTTATGTTATTGAACTTGACGGCAAATATTTCAAAGACTACATTAATCACACGTGACAATAAAATGCAACACAACAAATAGACCAACCAGAACAGATTATATCAGTCGTACAAAATCCTTTGTTTATTGATGTTAACATCAGAAAGCTGTTCCGACCTCTATGCCATGCTGAGAAAACTCTTAAAATGTTTATGATATCAATTTGCTCGAAAAATGTGCTCACAAAAATCTCGCTTTTTTCATATAAACCAGTGTACAATTAAAAACATAATAATTTAAAGTAATCGAGAAAGAATATATATTTACAAAATAGAGCTATCCTAAAATATTATAAAATTCGGAATTATTTCATCGTTGCCAGTAATACAGCTAACTTCTTTACATTGTTAACCACACAAGCACAGCCAGATGGGGACAAATTCGTGCATATAACAATTCTTGCCTTCAAATATGCATAATACAAATGAAAAATCTACGTTCGTTTAATTGCACGCCAGGAAATATTTAACGAACGAAATGGAAACATTTCGTATTGCCTCTCACAACACTGCAACAGGTGATAGTACGTTAACACTTCATTCATAATATATTATATAATCTATAGTAGCGATCCGCCATTACTTTTGTATAGCTTGTACGATTCATAATTCGTAAGATGCTGCTTTTACACTTTTCAAAAGGATGGGATTGCCGCCAGTGTTAATTGGATTTTGCAGACGTACCAGAGCTTGGAATGTTACTGTCATACCAGGGGTTATCGTACAGACTTGCTCTGATCTATTTTCTTGTAATGCAAAGTACTAGGTTTTAAATCAATGTGCAGACAATTCCAAATCTTTCTTGAGAACAGATCTTTCCAATAAATTACATTTAGATATTTTTCATATTTTGCTAAAACCGGGTTTTCTGTATACTACCAGAAGAACTAAATCTCAGCACCAGTCACAAATATTGAATGAAAAAAAAATACATTTTACAGTCTTTTACGAGAAAAGGGGAGGCATTCATGGTTTGTTCAATTGTTCGAGTGTTCTCAAATATATGTGGAAATGCAGTTATGTGAACATTTATAACGTCGTGACAAAATAATGGAGTAACGGAGAAAGTATTTTTTACTACAAGTTTTAGCTGTTATTTTCAGATGTTTCGCTCATTGCCACGTATTTGAAAATCTGAGCTAACGTAATAATGAATGGCAATTATGAACAAATAATGTCACGCTAAAGAGACGCGCAGATTGAAATATTGTTATTACTACCTTGTGACATAGGATATCGTAGACTGTGGATACAGCTTTACCCAAAAACCTCTGCGGTCTCTGAGTCTTTGGACTCTATACATGTAACCGACACCTGTACTGGCTGCTATTCCTCGCCACAGTTAACTATTTAACTGCGGCCACCATTTTTATCCAACAACTGAAATTACAACATCAACACATCTATATTTTAACTGTGTATTTGCCATACAGGGATAGTACAAATGCCATACATACACTTTCCATTCAAAAGTAGGATTTACACTTTCCATTCACAAGTCGGACTTACACTTTCTATGCAGGGACCATTTAGAAGTCAGACTTACACAATCAATGCATGATTCACAAGTCGGAATTACACTTGCTAAGCAGATACCATTTAAAAGTCGGAATTACACTTTCTATGCAGGGACCATTTAGAAGTCGGACTTGAACAATCAATGCAGTCATCATTCACAAGTCGGAATTACACTTGCTAAGCAGATACCATTTAAAAGTCGGAATTACACCTTATATGCAGGGACCATTTAAAAGTCGGACTTTCACGTTATATGTAGAGACCATGTAATAGTCGGAATTAACACTTTCTATCCTATAACCATTTAAAAGTCGGATTTAATACTTTCTATGCAGGGACCATTCACACGTCAAACTTACACTTTCTATGCAGGGACCATTCAAAAAAGGGACTTAAACCTACTATGCAAGAACCATCCAAAATCGGACTTAATCTTTTAAATTCTTAGATATGCCATCGGCACATAAGAAATATTTTAGTAACTTGTATTTGATATAATTACCGTACGCAAGTTGTTCAATTTTTTTATCGGCCGCGACTTTAAAAAAAATAATTTGTCTGAGCCTCACTACCCTATTTCTACATTTTGATAAGTTTTACCACCCTTCAAAACAATCGAGGCGACCATCCATGGCCCCCAAGAACGTTCTTTTGACCTTAGGTTGGGAACAGCAGGCGTTCGCAGATCAGTCATACCTTCTGCAAAAATGGAGGACGATTCAGTTGGACTAACCGAAAAATAATTCATTGCTTGTAAGGTCTTTCGCTAGAGATATCTGACATGATAAAGAAGTCCATGATACCTCCACATCTGTAACAATACAGAAATAAGTTTACATGGTTACTGCCGACTCCGAAGTCGAAATCAATACTAATACAGTAAAAAGTACAATACGTAGGCAGGAAATTTATAATTAAAAATGCTGCAACATGTAAGTGGAAAAAAATACAAAGATTGAAGATGTATGCATACGTATGCCTATTAGGTATTCGCAGATAATTAAAGACGCAATGATTCCGAAGTATCAACTGAGCTCTATCTCTTCATTCATTAGCTTCCAACATCAAAGAAGCGGTTCTGAGGCAACTACTGGAAAATATTTAGAAAACATTAGCACACCATTGCCGCAACCCGTTTATCTCTTATTAATTAATACGAAATTTAACTAAATAACTGCTTGGTATACGATTCACTACAAGACGTCTAATATACGCAACCGTTCTAGTAGGAGCTTTAATATCAATACACTTTGATACCTTAACAAAATTCGTCCTAGCAGCGTGATGCTGACGTTGTGTTTATACTCTAATTTTGGTTGTATGCATATGGATTACATGCTTTCGATCTTTAAATAAGCATTGTTTCATGTTTGAATATGTGGGGATCTTGAAAAGCTTTAATCTTATTGATTCTGAATTTATATATTCATTGACATTGTGTGATGAATAAAAGAAATACTCATTGTGCGTGTGAGCCATTTATTACATATAATTCACGTGATGCACGTATATAAAAAATACTCTCCAAACCTATAAGCATTATTGTAGCGCAATACCATATAGATTCACAAACAGCACATATATGTACATACATTCTACAGATGTATATGGATCACATCTGATAGATTTAGATACATGTAGCATAAGTTTACTAATATCACACAGATGTAAAAATATCCGACAGATGTACATATATAATATATTTACATATCTAACATATATTTACATATAGCAATCAGATTCACATTTAGTACATAGTTTAACATATATCTCAGAAACCTTCATGTAGAAAAGTATAATTCTCAGATATGGAAAGTACATCTAAAGTACACAGTGTCGCTATAGATTATTGTACATCTCGATGATCTAAACGTAATACAGGTTTAAAAGATTGTTTCATCTTAAATCTGGACTCAAAACGCCATCTCATGTACGTTATGCCTTAGATCCGGAGTACAGTTTTACATATCAGCAGTCACGATATCACAGAATGTTAAACTTCCAATCACTGATTTTTTTTTATAAACAAAAAACCACCAAGCAGAAATTAGGAACATAAGCATACCATTCTTCCATTAATACAGCAAAGATCTGACAGCATATAATATAGATGATGGTATGTATAAAGTAAACAATGTTGTTGTTTCTATCAATTAGTCTTAAAACTTTTTAGTACTTTGTAAGTGCTGAAACAGACGCGAAGTTTTTTTAGAAAAGATTATACACTTATGAAACTGAGCAATGTATCCACACACACACACAGATATATATATATATATATATATATATATATATATATATATATATATATATATATGAATCAATCACACTTTGAAATGGTTCCTATACCGCACTGGCCAATAAGCTATACTATCAAAAGACAAGTTATATCGAATTTAATACTGTATAACTACATGTTATATCGAAACTAATACTATCTAACTACAAGTTATATCAAAATTAATATTATTAACCTACAAGTTATATCGAAATTAATACTATATAACTACAAACTATACCGAAATTATTACTATCTAACTACAAGTTATATTGATATTAATACTGTATAACTTTAAGTTATATCGCAATTAATATTATCTACCTAAAGGTATTATTGCAATCAATACATTCTAACGACAAGTTTTATGGAACTTAATACTATCTACCTACAGGTTATATCAAAGTTAATACATTCTAACTATAAGTTATATCGAAGTTAATATAATACAGCTACAAGTTATATCGAAGTTAATATAATACAGCTACAAGTTATATCGAAGTTAATACTCTTTTACTACAAGTTATATCGAAATTAATACTATCTAACTACACGTTATATCGAAATTAATTCTATCTAACTACAAGTTATATCAAAATTAATGCTATTTAACTATACGTTATATCAAACTTAATACTATCTAACTACAAGTTATATCAAAATTAATACTATTTAACTACACATTATATCGAAATTAATACTATATAACTACACGTTATATCTAAATTAATACTAAGTACACGTTATATCTAAATTAATACTCTCTAACTACAAGTTATATCGAAATAACTACTGTCTAACTACAACTTATATCGAAATTAATATTATATTGGAAACGATATTCTGAAACTGGCTGAGCAAACAAAAGATGTTAGATATTATGTTGTATTTTTTCTAAATTAAATTCAGACATTAATGAAAAGCGTTGGTTTACGAATTTCAATTTGATGAATATATCTTGCTAGAATTATAACTCTGTGATTATTGTTTAATATCACTGTTTGAATGAACATGGTCATTGTACAAAGGAATCCTCTTCTCAGTTGATTATGAATTCATTGTATTGATCGGCAATTATGACTGTACTCAATATCTCATATCCTTGCAAATTATCCTCCCTAGCTTGCAATGTCGTGCTAATCCTGCAATACGTATTCATAAGATAGACATAAACATTATCGGACAGAAACATCTACCCCTCTATTTTTATTCTTGATATGGCAAATCTGTTCCAATTACAAAACATTAACCGTTGTTCCGCTGCGATATGTTAAAGCGAAGAAGTAGGTTTTTCTTTATCATTCTTGTAGTTATACTACATTTTTAAAACAATGGTAGTTTAAATGTTTTTTGGCGTATACAATGTATAAATCGCGGTTGATTATAGACGATCCAGCCATGAAGAAAAGAACTTTATTTGAAAAAGGAGGACACTGTCGACTGATTGACTGAATTTCTATTATATTTGTCTGATAAGGGAAAACAAGCAAGTCATATCAATATTGAAACACTGACGGCGATATCAGTGTCACGTCAGGTTAGACGTCTGAGATGCTTTGATATATTTATATTGCTTGCCAAAGATCTTTAGTTTCTTTGCTGACCGAATACCACATTACTCAAAATTATGATATTGTTGTTGAAAATAAATGATTGATTTGCAACTCTACTTTTCACTTAATTCTAAAATGCATTATTTTTTTCATTCGAAGCCGATTTAAAAGAAACGTTTTTTTTATGCAGACTTTATGAGCCGCAGGTCCATAAATGTCAGGGCATGTTGTCGCAATAATTCAGTGATTTTGTAAATCAAACAATATATTTTGCAGACATGCTGGTTGTATCATGACCAAGAAATAAACAACGGAGCATAAAAACATACGCTTATCACTACCAATTTACTAACACGTTCTTGTTTTACCAAAGTAAAACTATGCAGTGGCGAGTATATAATTATGCTGCGAATCTCCATATGGATATTGCTTGGTATCTATAACTGCTGAAAACCATCGAGAGGGTCTGATTTTGTCAGTGGAGGATTACAAAAGAACAAGGCACAAAAATGATCAATATAACACTATCGCACTTGCGTCTTTTTTAACCTTAATGTTTAATATGTCTTAATTTGTTTTCACATCACGAACACGTCGTTTCGCTTGTGGATTTCTTAAAAGAAAACGTTTCATCACTACTAGATTTTCTGGAGATTTTAAACAACAAAACATTCACAGTATGCAGAACACTGCGGTTTTTTTTTGGTTGTTTTTTGTTGGTATCTTAACATGACAAACAAAATATATTGACCTCGAGTAACCAAGAGATGATGAATTTGTCATTTGTAAAGTTGAATTTGCACCGTATAAGAGAGATGTAAGACTGAAATTGTCTGTAGATGTTGTAGTAGTTTCTGTTGTTGTTATTCATGACGATGACGCAGCAGCAATAATAATAGTAGTTGCTCTTATTGTTTTGTAGGAAGTAGACGTAGTAATACGGCGAGGAGAAATATGCGGACTGAGAAAGAGATAAGGCAACACAGGGGAGAATAATACATATGTATGAAACAAAAGGGTGTTTTATAATTCTTATTATCGATTGGTCTAAATGCCTACCATTCTTGATTAGTGTTCCATGTTGATATTTAAATGTCTCTTTTATAACGATTTTTGCAAATAATACAAAACGGATGATAGCAAGTGGATCGATAAATTAGCATAATAAAAACTGGTAGAAACAAAATATTCCTTTCAGCCATTTTACATTACGATATGAAGAGATACAATATGTCATGTGAATGAGCCTGTCCTTCAGTAAGTAGATTTAAAAAAATATATTGATGAGTGTCACAAAGTAAACGACTTTAGTAATTGACAGTGCATATTTGCTATGTGAAATTCTTAATATAATAACTTCCATTCCTTGTAATTGCCGACAATGAATCTCATATTGATTTATTTTGATCGGATGCATTCTGCCTCTCGTGGTCTTAGTTGATAATCTTCATTTGGTCTCCTTATGATTCTAAGTTATGAACCGTAATGATTGTTAATCACAAGAACGGTAAATGTTACTTTTATTTCTAGTTGTCACACATGTGATAAAACAGGACAATATTATATACGAAACGAAATGGTTCATTAACAAAATTATGACGAATATTAATATGATTCGCTTCTTTGGTAAACTAGACGGGTCGTGCAAATTTATCGTTACAAATCCATGTAGAATTGACTGAGCGTCACTAAAGAAATTTCTAAAGAGATTATAATCCATATCGCCGCCGCACCAAGTTTGCCAAATATTTCGAAGCATATGTGTGTCAACTCCATTAAATACAGCAAGAATATTGCAGTTATCTCTGATCACTTTTGGTATTTGAGTGTATCGTTGAGTGACATATATCACATTGATATTTGTATGCCTACCTATGGAAAATGTCCTAGCGGGATTATTTTGATTGTCTAGCATGACATCATCATATACAACTAAATTGCTAATATTTCCATCAATATCATCAATACTCGGTGCTTCCTCGATATCGGTTATAAACTCAATAATATCCTCATCAATTTCCGATTTTGCTTTCTCGTTAAAATCCTTTAACACCGCGTAACATCGCTGATCGTCTACACTTGGGGCTATTAAATACAACTTATCCCATTTCAACCATCTCGTTATCAAATTAAGTAACAACTGTGTCTTGCCACTACCAGATGGTATGATTATAATCATGCGAATAGAATTCGGTAGCGCTGCATGATATTTAATGGGTTCTCCTTTTTTCTCGCAGAAAAATCAATTACATTCATGTTATTATAAATAAATTATGGATCTATATTGTGTGAAATGTAAGAAGCGTACTAGCACAAACGATTTGACAACAATTACAGCAAGCAATAACAGATCAGCACTTACTGGTAGGTGTGTACAATGTGGTACAAAACAATTTAGATTTTTGTTTCCCTTGAGAAAATCAAAGATTTAAAAAAAAACCGAGGAGGTGATATTGCAGCCAAGTTAGTAAAACTCCCAGGAACACCATTGGCAAAATATCCAGAAGAAAAACACCTTCCAGGGTATAGTTATTGTGGACACGGGACTAGACTGGATATCCGACTCGATGATCAAAACCAACCCAAACCCGGTGAAAACCCAATAAACACTATTGATAAGGCGTGTCATGCTCATGATGTTGCTTATAAAAGCAGCAATCTGCAACACAGACATATAGCAGATGTAAAATTGATTCATGGGTTGAATTCTATCAGTGATAAATCCTTCAAAGAAAAATCAGTTTCATGGTTGATAAAATCGGCGACGAAAAGTAAATTTATGTTGTATGCTGGTAATTAATAACATCATGGAATCTATTTATTATTCCCCAAGAGGATACTGGAAGGGTAAAGCATCAATCAGTAAACTCGCTATTTATTTGGTGAAAAATACCACTGCAGAGGTTTGGTTATCCAAACAGGCGATATGGCAAATTTATCTACCACCGCCTAAACAAATTAACTTCTCGCATTTTGATGTCAGCGTCGTTAATAAGGTTCATTAGGCCGATATATTATTTCTGCCGCATGATGGTGTTTATAAGTACGCGCTAACCGTAGTTGATGTTGCGAGTCGATACAAACAAGCAGATCCGCTAAATACAAAATCATCAACTGAAGTTGCTTCTGCATTTGAAAGGATTTATCGACGAGGTCCTCTGCATTGGGCAAATCTAGTACAAGTTGATCCTGATCAGACGAGGACATCCTGTACAACATCGCGATCAGGCAATTGTTGAACTATTTAATCGGACACTTGCTGAGCGGTTATTTGGATATCAATACGCGAAGGAATTTATTCAGGATAAACGATCTCGTGAATGGGTCAAGAGATTACCAGGTGTGATTACCGCGCTAAATAACGAAATTACTCGAACAATCAACATGAAACCTAACAACGCGATATTAAAAAAGTATATACCTGTAAAACCGCAAAATGATTTTTCAAAACAACCAATACTCGGCAATTTTCAGTTCGATATTTATATGAACCAGGAGAGCTTGAAGGTGGTAAAAAAAAGAGCTACTGATCCTATTTGGAGCGTCACTGCACATAAAATATCTATCATAACACGATCCACGGGTAGACTGCCAGTCTATTGGTTGGATTCAACTGCTTCTCAGCGAGGATTTACTCGTGAACGATTACAAGTGATACCTGATGCTCAATTACCGCCGCGTGGTCTTAAATAGCACCTCTTCCTCTGTTGCACTCAAGACAAGTCAGCATCTTTGGTATGACCAACACTGCTATTTTTTCTGTCTACGGTGAATTGGCTGCGGTGTTTATCCGACCAACACCAACGCATTATACAATTATAACTCGCACAGTGATTATTATGTTGTTGTTTCAGTGTGATTATAAATTCGGCATCAATGTCAAATTTTCTGTTATTTTTTTATCCTGCTGTTTATAACCAGAGAGTTTTTTCTGATTATGTCATGGTTGACAATATTACTGATTGTTGTGTCATTATAATCTAAAACAACTCTTCGAAGTTGATTTATTCTTTGTACTCTGGACACTGCGAGATAAACTAAATTCGACCACTCGATGCGATTATCTATGATCCAAACAATTGTATCGTATACAGTCAACCCCTGCGAAGAATCTATCGTCGCTGCGTATCCTAGCTTCCATGGGGATTCTTCAGCGCACAATGCATCTTCGACAACACCGATATCAACCAACACAATATCATTTTTCACGAGAATTTTTTTTCTTGATTCTGTCAAGCCAGGAATAGCAGCTTCAAAATTCTGTTTTCGTTTACCCTTGGGTCTATAACACAGTGCTACTGGAAGTGTTGCAAATTTTTCTTATGCGCGCTAAACAAATTCATCCGAAGTGTGTCTCTAGCTATCTTTCTACTTGCCACTATCAAATCGTTTGGTCTCCACGCTTCCCAGAAATCATTTAATGGGGGTTTCTGAAATTATTTCACGCGCTATTGAACACTGGATTCTATCTGGTTGTAATCTGATTAGGTTTTTGAACTCGCATAATTCATTATCATGTGATCTATGATCAGTACTAATTTCTTCATAATAGTCAACATAATTCTTCAGCCAATTATGTGGAGACAAACCGACAAATGGTGGTGGTTGACCATGATCGCCACACATTATCACTTTTGTATTCGCTAGCAATAACCAATTGAGAAAGTTTTGTAATACATCTAACGACACTGTGCATATCTCATCCCATATAATTAAATCAGGAATATATTTTTCGCCCGTTCGATCAGGAGTCCATTCGTCATTTTTCCATCGAAAGAAACTATGATAAGTGCAAGCATTAAACCCCGCTGTGTCATTGCTCTTTCAAGTTTATGTGTTGGTTTTAGCATAATCATGTTTGATTTCCCTCGAAATAATTCAATCGCACGAGTCACCTTCCCTGACCCACCACAACCGTTTAAGTAACTGGTTTTATATCTGCATATTGAATCGGAACACGACGGTGTATTAGATTGTTCTGATATCTGATTATTTTTTAAGTAATTGTTTTCAATCATAACATCTGCTGATTTAGAATAATCATGCAGTATTTCCTTTTTAATTCTCCATGATCCCCAACTCTCGTCGGAATTTGTAAATTCAGCTACTGTTTCTTTATGTTTTACATCTATATAAAATGAAACAGTGGATTCAGGAAATCTATTTATCATCGAAAGTAAATTAATAGAAGCATAAGCCAGCATAGACGACCTTAAGTACGTATACTGAGAATTTTCTCCATCTGTGTAAGTAACAATTGTACCTAATTTGGTTCCATCGGACAAGAAAGCGTCTTTACGATCGACATATATACCCTTAAGATGTTACATCTGCGATTATAAAATCGTATTCAGCATCAGCTATAATCAACCGCGAAGAATATCGTTTGTGGTCCTATTTTCCACCCTGTGTGAATTTACCAATTATTCTTCTACCGAGATCTTTTGCGTGTTTATTTCTAACTTCAAATATTTCTTTTGACCACCTTACGATTCATTTTTTGTCTAGATTAGGAAATTGATTTATGTTTTCGGTGATTATACTATCTATACTATCGGGTTGTGGTAACCAGACTTCAATTTGTCTTCGATATGATATAATTGCTTCACTGACAATCAGCGATATCAGCATTTTAGAATCAATCATATACCGTAATAACACTATTGGCATCCAATGTGTTTCAGAGATGTGTCTACCAAACCAAACATAACAACACGGATGACTTCCTATAGCCAATTCAAATGATACCACAAGAGTGAATCCGGTTATATCAAAATCGGGAAGTGGTCCATTAATCGCAACACGGGTTATTTCGTGTGTGGGATGTCCAAATCTTTTGAAGTACTCAGAACACTCTCCGTACCCAAGAAAACTCTATGGATAACACGCAATCATATCAACCGAAATGATGTTTTCAGGGTTATATTTGGTATTCCTTAATTCACCATGGCCATATCTCACGCAGCTTGATTCAATATCCGAGAGAAATTCTACGCGTGTTGGTTTCCATAGATTTCTCTTTCTCGTGAAATTAACTGCAACTAACGTTATTGTAAAATAGTTTGTCAGTAATTGTTCGTCGTGTTCCGTTGAAAAGCCAATAGCTAGTTTTTCATCTCGTCATGGAGGGCTTCAGTACGATATATTTCGCTATTGGGTTTTACAAATTGATCGAATTTACTCTCTTCATCTTCAAAACTCTGAAATAACCACACTGACGCAGTATCGTTTTTACTCAACTAGTAAATAAAATCAAATAAAATTTTCCGTATAATATTTTACGGTTCTATCCCACGGAAATATTGTTACTGCGGAGGTCCAAGCGTGTGCATTATGGTCAATAATTTTGATTGAAGATCCTCTCGATTTATATTTCGGTTCATATAATATCTCGCCTGTTACTGTCTCTACGTATATTGGGAATTTTAGTATCAGAACTAACGCGGCCACATTTTGAATTGTTGCTCCGCTCTCCTTCTGTTAATCCCCATTCATTTATGTTTTTGCGTCTTAGGTCCGTCAATTTGTTTCCATGCAACTCTTTTGTAAAATGCCCTATTATTCGTTCTGCTACACAATTCAACGACGAATATTTCGTGGGATTTAATTTTTCAATACTCGGTTTATCATTTATTGGATAGATCCCATAAACAACCGCGTTTACAGGATAGGATCTCTCGTAATACGGTTTGTCAATTCCAGTCAGAATTCCTGGTTTGGAATCCTGACTCACAGTGATGGTCCTCTTTTTTGCAGGATGGGTTCAAATTTGTCACGTATAATCCAATTCCCCGTTTCTGAGCGGATAATGAATTTCACTCTAAAAAATACTTTATCTGGTCAAGATGCAAGATTATCACTGCTGCTCTTTCTTTGTTCATGGTAGCATCAACACTGCCATCAATTCGAAATGTTGACCAGTAGTGAGATGCTCCATCGCGCTTGAATTCATTAAAACCATCACGGATTCTACCTATCATGCTTCTATCACTTATTAAATTCTTTGGTACATCAGTGGAGACTCCATAGAGATTGAATTAAACATTTTCTAAGGCGTAATTTTCGATAATCTCTCGCACTCCTCCATTTTATAATTAAATCAAGTATTTAAATAAAGCATTTATTATATAATGAATCATTGCAAATGGCTTATGATTGGATCAGTAACCGCTTGAAACAAATCATGCAGAATTGAATTCTGTAGATATCATTTACAAAGCGTACGTCGTAGAAGCTTAGGGCCCTGACCTTGCATACGATGTGGGGTAGGTGTGCGTGGTAAGTCGCAGTAGTGTCTCAATTGCGGTGGTAAGCGATACAGAGAGCTAAAGCGCTATTTGGATAAAGATTCCGTTAAAAACTCCATCAATGACTCTGACTGTGTCAGCGTCCTTGACTCTGTCAAGAACACAATCATAATAACACCTCAAGACTGCATTGATAGATTCTCAAGTATAAGTACACCAAATAATGAATTAGACATATTATTATAGTATATAAATGAACCAAGAATTTCAACCACATAACGTGATCATCGATTATGAAGCATTTCGTGAATGTATTGTCAGACACATCAGGCTGTAAAAACCAGTTTGTGTTGTTAATAAGCTTGGATATCTTATATTTGGTGCTGGGGAAAAAAAGATATCTTAATCATAGATTTGTTTACGAGGTATTTAAAGGATTGATAAAAGATGGATTTGTAATCGATCATATTGATTCCAATCTTAAGAACAATTCTTTATCGAATCTACAGTCTATTACACAAAGTGAAAACATCAAACGATGAGGGGCTAGAAAACACTCTAAAAATGCGAAACCTATAAAATTATTTAATACAGAAAATAACGAAGAAAGAGTATTTAAAGCAATAAATAAAGCCGGTAGGTATTTTGATATTTGCGAACCTTCGGTACGAAAAGTATCAGAGAATATAACTAAATCCGCTTTTTCTAAAACAAATTCAAAATAGAATTCAATTCGTATATACCTGAATTAGCATTAAGGGGAATAACTCGTGTGGGCTTGTATGTGTAGATTTGAAACAGAGATAACTGTCACCGGATCTCAATGGAATTTTTTGATGACTCATGGTCTAACTGAATGGCTTTTGGTGTGGTTTATACACCATCCGTTAAACCCTTCACGTGATACACTTATATTATATTCAAACATAATATTCGCGTAGGTTACGAACACTAGTGTATTCCATACACGGTTGGGTTCTATCGTTCGAATCTCGTGGCAGGCATTATTGTCGAAGGTACCAATCAGAAGGTTTTTCTATATAAAATTGGGGCTTCAAGCCATTCGAAATTCAACCGTGAAACCACCATATGTCACACACCGTCACACGGTATGAATGTGTTTTTGCATTCAACCCTGGTGATTTTGTTGGGGGTATGGTGGTTTCAGTTGAAAGTTGAACATCCCCTTGTGTATATGTGTGCCGTCCTATTTCATATATCATCATTGTAAATATATCATCATTGCAAATATGTAAATATGTATATATCTATATATCTATATGTAAATGTGACGTCCATTCACGAAGTATATCTTCTTGTGGTTCTAACCCGTTATTTGATGAGTTAGATCCCCTCTCGGAGATTATGCTTCTTGGTACCTCTGGGCATGTCAGATGTGAATAACACCTGAAAGGTTCCGAATGGGGATGTGTTGTCTTATATATGTAACCTCTGGGCCTCTCAGATGTGAATAACACCTGAGAGGTTCCAAATGGGGTTCATCATCTCATAACTTACATAATATCTCTAGGCGCAATAAGATGTGAATAATACCTTAGAGCGAATGGAGTTCATATATAATCATATATAATCATATCATATATAATCATATATAATCATATCATACAAAAACGGGTAAATGACCCCTAATTTTTTTATTAGATATATTAGATATATAATATTTTGTATAATGAATCTCGAAAATATGAATGTCATTATAATTGAGATTTCAAATTTCAAAAATCAAGGAATACAATTATCATATAAATTAGATTTTAATCAGATTCCCTCTGAATTTCATGATCTTGATGATAGCGCCCGGAATAATAGGTATGTCCTTCCAAGGCAGTATGGGTTAATCAAACGAATTCAGCACGCGGTAAATGACTCACTCGCATTTTGTAACGACATCAACAAATTTATCCCGCTGTTCATTGCTGTCGAAAAGGTCAGAAGTAAATTGGGCAAACAATATGAAATCAAACGCACACTAAACTCGAAAGTCAAAACAATAGGAGAAGACATCATTAGACAAATTGAAAATCCCCTTTCGGTTGCCTCAACACAGTGAAAAATCTCTCCATGGATTAATTGACACTCTAAACACAAACATGTACAATACCCATAGTATGAATAATCCACAATTCTATAGACAGATATGCTTACTCACGCAGAACATACCCTACCAAGTATTGTGGTTTTTCTTGCGTGGTGATTTATCACTACACAAATATTTCAAACAAAAATGGAGCCTTTACAAAAGTTGTATTAACGCAAGTATACATTGCGATAACAAATACAAACATCAAACTATACTATCGCACGTATGGATTGCGACAACAAGTACAAACATCTACATGTATTTTATCAAGTTGCTAACTGTTATTGACATTCATGTAATCTCTTGAAATACTACTGTGATTCAAAGTAACTATATGTAAATATAACAATGTATTCAATTGTAACTACAATTGCAACACACACATGTGTCTCGACCCTGTACAACCGTACGAGTCACCCACTGTTGAATCGCCGCCCAGCGTCTCCGAATACCTATGGTTGACCCAATACTTTTATTGGCCACTTGCCCTTCACGGATCCACTACAGTTATACGTACAGACAGCATACAGCATCTACTAGAACAACTGGTCCCAAACACTTAGATACTACCCCGGACGTTTGCACCTCTAGGCAGCTCCGACACTCGGACATTTAGACTTCTAGATTTCCGGATATTTACACATTTCGACAGACGTAGACGGACAGACAATGCGACAGACAGACAGTCAGATACCTCAATTTGATCTCACAATCAAATGGCACAATTAAACAGCATAATCACGGCACAATCAATCACATTCAGCCCTTTTGCTGGAGCAATCGATCACATTCAGCTACATTCAGCTACAATTCAGTCATATTCAGTTACAATTCAGCTATATTCAGCTACAATTCAGCTACATTCAGTCATATTTAGCTACAATTCAGCTACATTCAGATACGTTCAGCTACAATCAGCTACAATAAAAAAAAAACTAATAATAGTTGTTTCTAAAACAATCTAAAATTTAGATTACGCTATTGCATTTAAAGTCTAATAGTGACTAGTAATTCCAAATATTTAACGGTTTAAATCTGCACTGTAATAAAGGCATCATTATATGAAATGATAAACTGAATAAAATTCACAATAAAACGAAATATAAATTTAACACTTACCCCTTCGGCTGGAGAAAGAATGACGAGCTATCTCTCCTTTGATAAGATACTTTTGGACTCGTAATCTTTCTAGAAATATTCTGCCTTATATGTCCCCAAATAGGTGAGCAGAATTCACGGCAAAATTCCCGTGCACCCCGTGATTCTAATGTTCCTGACATCAATTACTTTGAAAAACACTTATTCACCCCAGGTAACGCATGTACGACGAAACAAAAACAATGGTGAAAATAGTTTGTATTCAAGAAGAAATTAATTCAAATTTCGCCTAATTCTGTGACATTCATTTCAACTATTGTGGATATAATTAACAATTTAGAACCATTAAAAAAAAACTACGCGATGAATATGACGAACATATAACTAAATTCGATCAGTTTTCTGAATTACAAAGAAGTTTAGTTGACAATATTGACAAACCTCTATTAGATTTCTTTGGAAATCCACCGGTGACCACAGCGAAACTCACGGAGATAAAACCACTCTCGATGTTTTGACAAAACTACGATCCGATTATGACGCTCATATCGAACAATTTACTATGTTACGTAAAAACTTTAAAAAACCGATGATGCCGTCGATACATTTTTTGGTAAATATGCTAAACCCAAATAAATCAAAACAGATCTCGCTGGTATTACCACGAAACTCGATGAAATAACCGCGATTAATCGGCGAATAGAAGCTATCAACGCTGATATTAAAACGACCAACGATGTCATCAGGGATGATCTGCCGAGGATGATAGAAAAACTTGAAAAAATAAAAATCCCTCACGAACAAAAAATATCGTAAATAATGTGTACGCGATCCAACAATGATCATTTGCGTGGACACCATCCACTAACATATTAAATATCAACGCGACCGTCAAAGGTATTTATCGATTAACACTAGTGTCGCCGACTCAATTTAATATTTCATCAACGAGTTCATCTGAGGTCAACAATATGATATCAACGATCATCGACAAAGAAATAACTGAACGATTCACAATAATGTCCACTGATAATAATTTGGTTAGGGTTTCAATAACATGGTATGTGGAAATTGTAGCGGATTTAAGTAAATAACTAAATTAAAAATCAACGCTGGCGAATTTAACGCTAGCAATTTTAAATCTATTATAATAAATAAAATGTCATCATTGGCAACATCACAGCAGTATTGCTATGATCAGTTCAGAGAATTTCAAACTAAAACTCAAAACACTCACTGAGGAGTATCAAGTAAAATTATTAAATATCGACGAAGAATCACCGAAGTTGACGTTGTACTCGGTATCTGGTGTAATCACTGGATCCGGTATTATACTCTCCTCGGTGACAATAATTTCCCCGCTAGCTGTTTGAATTTGTATATCCGCGGCGACAAGAATCGCGTGAATAATTTCGATTATAACAAAACAATATCATCATGCAGCCAGAGCAAACTGCAGGATTACGTAGTTAAGTTCCATGTTGTGTCAACCGCGTATTCGCAATTAGTACTCATCCTCACTCGATGACACATTAATATCAAATAATGAGTTTTCAGCGATGGTACGTGTTCATGATTCCGCGATGTCAAAATTAGAAAAACAGCACGAATATAATAACAATGGCAAAATCGCAAGAACTACTTCAACGAATAGTGGAAAATACCACCCCGGTGAAAACCAGCATGATCTCAATAACCTCAATGAATCCTGAATTCAGTGTGAATTTCCCTACTGCGATTCCGGTGAAGGAGATTGCACTAGCAAAATTACGAGTATACCACATTTGGCCTAACATTAGATCAGTACCATTTGGTGGTCAACAACCGAATAATTCCTTGGTGTTTGCTAGTAAGAATAAACAAGACGGAACTCCAGAAAGGAACGTTGTTTCCATACCATCTGGGTCCTACCAAATTGAACAAATTAATAATGAATTACAGCGCAGAATAAAATCCATTACTGGAAAAGAATAAAAAATCGCTATAACAGTTCATGAACCAACACTAACATCCGCAATTGAGATAAACTCGCCCGGGTATGTCGTAGACATCTATCAGAGTTCTATAAGAACCGTGCTAGGATGGCCTGAAATAACACCTCCACCTGAACTGAAAAAATCTGATTATGTTACAGATAAACAATCATACCATGAAATTACCACATCATATAAAGAACACGTCCGTGATATAAAAAAAAAATCATCACTGCCGGGTAGTTATTTTAATTTTGTTGATCAGGATTCCGCCATTTGGAGATTCAAGGTTAGACAGACTCCAGAATCAATTACATATATAAATATATATCATAACAGAATTATTGAATACTTTAGAGAGATCAATCAAGAACACAGTCAACAACTACAACGACTACAATAGACTTTCCATGAGTCTAATCGGAGTGAAATCATTAACGAACTGAAATATTAAATCAACTTGTATCAGACATTGTATCAGATATATCAACCAGCGAGTAATTCAAGTAATAATTGATCATAGCGATAACAACATTAATCACTCGAAATGAAATTTACTAACTGTATACAATATAACAGAAGCTGATCTACCGAATTTCAAGTATAACGCAAACGAACTAAATATATCCGTTAATGATTTTATCAATGAAAAGTTTACTATGATACTCACCGCATGGAGACAACAACACAAGGGTTCAACTATACTCAAACATAATAATGACCCAGATGGTTTTGGTAGGCATATCGCTCCTCAAAACGTCAATATATCCTCGGTGATTGCAGTGAATCTAGTATATGATGTTATCGAAGGAAGTTATCAAATAAATCTCGAAAGATCAAATCAAGCTCAACAAGTCAACAAGGATATATTTTATACTCATTTGCACCAACAGCTCCTCCAGGATTTTTAATAATTGAGGACCCAACAAATCTAGTCTATATGAGATTGCATAATGATTCGTTAACAAGAATTAATTTCAAACTCACTGACCAGTCCAATAATCTGATTGATTTACAAGTAGAGGTTTTACAAATTAGTCTGTTTGTGAAATCCTAAAGGCTTTTCAATTCGTCTCCAAAACGCAATCAGCGTTGGGTATGTCTGGAGACTTTGTCTCTGGAGACAGAGTGTCAATAGCATGAAAAACCGAAACCATTTCTCTTTTTTCTGTCTGCCTGATTTGGTTTCGGTTTGAAATCCTTTAAGAATTTGTTTGAAATAGTTTCGGTTTGAAATCTTTTAGGACTTTGTCTGAAATAGTTTCGGTTTGCTTCAAATAGTTTCGGTCTGTCCACTCTCTCAGCTGCTCAAAGAAAATGAAAACTCCAGGAGCAGAAAAAGGAGAAACAGTAAGCATGATATTTGTGAAATTATCAATGCAGGTATATGATATGTGGACAAACATATGTTTGGAAAATCAAAGTCTTTAGTCCTGACAAACGTATGCACATCGTCCATCCAGGTTATGCAAACACGCTAATCTGCCTGTGTGAGCATTTTTGTTAAGTTACAATCCGTGCCTTACAAATTATAATATATGCTTTATCTACGCTAGATGAAGACTTTATAACCTGATCCGTGATATATAGAATTAAAATACATCATGTGCACTTCTTAAACTAACATTTTAAAACTGTAAACTTTAAACTTTAAAACTTCTGATGATTTGTAATGAACGTGATGTGGTGAAATTTTGACAACGGCTGAATGTGACACGACGTGGTACGATTGTAGCCGTGATCTCTGTCTCTCTCTCTTAAACTTTTCATTCTAGTACGTTTGTATTGCACAATGCTGATAAAATGTATTTAAATAATTACATTTGCGATATCTTACGGCTGTGTATTCCGATCAAAACGAGAGTACAGCATAACCTGAACCTATTTATGCATCAGTAACAATACGAGCCTGAACGTGTTTCCAATGGAGCAAAATGCCCCTATGAAAAAGATCGCATCTATCGTGGTCACAGCATATCTTGATAAATGTCAAATGTAAGACAGTTATACATCACTAGCATTGGGGATAAATAAATTGTGACAATATGACGAATAATTGAACGTCTAGACTATGGACGATGTTAGTACCAGAAACACAATATAATTTGCGTCTTTAATTTAGTTCGTTACTATTCAGTAGTGCTTTTTATATAATATTCTTTCAAAAACAATACAGACATCGCGTAATTAACATTGATGTAAAGGTTACTATAGTTTTACACGCTGAACTTCGATATCTCTTTGTTACTTGGAATAAATCAAAATAACTTACAATCAAGTTACTTCTCTGTTTATCGGTCATGAATCAAACGGAGATCGCTTTCCACATGAAATGCGTTTTCACTTTTACGTTTGCACTCGTTATGTATAGCAAATATATGCACTCTTTATCAAAGTTATATCTGATTTTATTTCACAATAATTCAAAATATATGTCCTGATTTTACTATTTGCTAAATTTGACTATCAACTGAATCCATCTTCTGTGTGAGAATTAAACACGACAGAGCGTTATGGAACCTGTACATAAAAATGCAATAAAAATGCAATCGAAATGCAGTAAGACATTCACTCCTATTTAACGAGTGTGGCAATATATATATATATATATATATATATATATATATATATATATATATATATATATATATGTGTGTGTGTGTGTGTGTGTGTGTGTGTGTATATGTATGTGTGTGCGTGTGTGTGTGTGTGTGTGTGTGTGTGTGTGTGTGTGTAACTGGTCAATTTGTCAAGCTTCAAAAAGAACTCATTCTAAGCATATCTCTTAAAAACAGTCCTTCGATGTGACAGTAATTAAACTACCACCTGGTTCTGTCGAATCGTGTCCTTGTACAAAGAAGGATGTCAAATTGAAACTAATCTAGCCAAGCGTCTTTTACGAGAAATAGTTCTTACTATTTCAAAACTCATATAGCCATCTACAAAGAAACAAATAGATGATAGCATGTATAAATCAAGGCTATATATAACACATTGCCCGGTTGTGTCAGTTTGAAAGAACAAAGAATGAACTGAGTTATTCATTAAAATGATGGAATTTTACAATAATAAGCTGTGGGTATTTCACGTGATGAAGGTTAAGAAGGTAACCATTCCATTAAAAGTGGCTTGACTAGAAAATTACAGAATACACTGATATATTAAGGTAGAAAATCATGCAAGTGTTACAAGGTCCGGTTTGAAATTGATGAATTACGAGTCCAACAATGTACCATCTAAACCTTTGGAAATTCCGGTCTGATATAAAAGGACAAATAAATATAAACATCACGTTTATTAATTTAATAATCACATCAGATATTCAAGTTTAGAAATGTCTCATAAAACTAGATTGCATAATTACCTTTGAGGCAATATTGTGACGTGTCAAGGGCCAAGGTCAAATGAAACACTATAGATGGAAAGCTCACGCCTTTTTCAGTTACTATACATCTCCAGTGTATTGTAGTGTCAAGAAATGGAGTGTTCACCACAAACGTTGTTATTTAGATGACAAAAGCACAGAACAAGAGAAATATTAATAAACAGCACAGTTTATTATATGACTTCCAGGCTTGTTTTCTCACAAAATTAAGTGCTCAAAATGGTATATTATAATACATTTGCCAAGCTTTAAACAGATATGTGATAAAGCATTTTGAATTGAGAACAATAGTTTCAGTGTGAAATTGCATGTGAAAATTCGCATAAATGTTCCATCTGTCCTAATTGACATAATCAATCTTTATTTCAGATAATCCCTATTCTCAAACTAATCTTGCACATAAAAATAAGTTGATAGTTCTCCAAACTTGTTCAGATCACGTTACTGAAATGATAATGACTTTGTGCATCAAATCAGTGTTCGACACCAGGCCCGTGCCTGTGTTGTAGAGTACTATCGATGATCGGTAATGGGCACAGTCTGGAACCGGATGTTCATAGTGTGTCGAGTTTGGTGGCGCTCTAAAGTTTCGTATTCTGCATAGGGTTAGACTTTTAAAGAAAACGATTTTTCCAAGGGTTTCCCCACTGGTTATACTGTCTATTTGTACAAGACATGGTACATCTTAGGCATTGTTCAAAGAACCTTTTGTTCCCGTTATGTTGGTGTATGATTGATGGGTATAATATGGATTATAGAGCATACGGCCTTACTCCAGATGTGAATATTTAAAAAAAAATGCTATCTCCGCCTGGTGATTTTCACATCCTCGACTTCAGAGGTAAATTGTGTAAGAAAATAGAGACGATAAAATTTTTACATTTGATATATGTAGTAATTTATCCATTGCACTTTCATAAGCTGTTATTGTCTAGTTGGGCAAAATTCATCTACCTTATTTTAATAGGCGCTAAAGATAGTGTACTTTATACTAATTCAGGGTGATTTTTTTAGCACAAAGGAGCGGTCATATTAGTTATCAGTGTGCTTAGATCATGTTTAATTTCCACAAGTACAATATTCAAAGCAATGTCATCCACGTTATACATCAAAGTAGCATAGAGGTATGTCAACATTTTCTCCACTGTGCATGTTTCAAATGCAAACAACTTCAACTTACAAAAGTCACTCTGAAAAGTACCTAATAACTGGTGAGCGCCCCCTTTGTTGGCCGAGACACAGTTTGTCGTCTTGAGCGAAAGTCTGGAACCGGATATCTATAGTGTGTCGCTTGGGTTTAATGCGACAATGTGTGTCGTCTGGTATCAGGAAAGTATGTCGTTGTGTCAGGTATATTATTGCGACAACTAAATGACACAACAACTACAAAACAGATGGAAATTTGTGATTCAAATTGATACATGTAATTGAGTAGGAAAATCGATAATGCCAATCGGAATAATAAATTCCCTATGGATAGGAAACAGTGACGTCAGTTACATTCCTCTAAGGGAACATTTCTTTGATATAACGAGGAATAAAGGTTAAAACAACTTCAGAGAAACATTTTAGTAGTCATTATGAGTACTACATTTAATGTGTCGCTAGTGTCTACTCTACCTTGCTATTGTATCAATGCTTGAAATTATCAGTTGAGATGGCAATAGACTTTTGTTATGTTTTCTTGGTCTTGAGACCTTTACTGAAGTCCACGGCCGCCACAACGACAGATTTCACCCATGTTCATAGGTTTCGAGAGAACACACCCGGGAAATTCGTGACATGGTTTTCACAAATATGACTAAATATGGAAGAATTCGGACAGATTAACCTGAGCGCCTCCTGGTGGAAAGCCGAGCCTTTAATACACACAATAGTAAAACTGGCGCCTGATTTAAAATGAAACAAATAGCAATTATTTCACAATAAATTATACAAAGCTACAACAGGATGGTGAACATTTTCTTCACACTGGTGACGAAAAACTATGAACTTGATGAGTATTACCTTAATTCTGGTGCAAAATGGATACAATTGCCTATTTTTCGCTCAAAATAGTACGTGAGTGCTAACACGTTACACTCCTATCATGTACAGACTGGGCTTCAAAAGTATTTTCCCAGATGATGCCTATTTACGCAAACCATTTTTATATGATTTATATATATTATCAAATTATTTTTTGCTTGTGCATGGGTCATATATCGAAACATTTTGCTATAGTTGCTATTATTTGCATTGGAAACAGATGTACAACTTTCCAACATGAAGAGAATGTAAACAATAAAAGATTATTAATTATCTCAAACATTAATGATATGTGCAAATGCACTTTATAAGAGTATAAGTTAACAAGGTAGTCAGGATTGTTTCCATATAGCGTAAAGTAGCCTAAGCCAAACCAAACCAAATGTTGTGTCCAGCACTGGTATACTCCAATAAATATATATTCGCTGTGTGACGCTTTGTCACAGTAGCAAGAACATTAATCTTTCTTGGCAAATAGTTATATTTAGATTTTGAAAAATGTATATTCTAATAATGTACATTTTTCACGGGCCCCTCGGTCTTCCTCTTATAGTCAATTTTGTATATTATCTACAAAAATTAATCTTCTCGTTTTCAGAATGGGGCTTTATTTTATTCATGGTAATAGACATCTAATACCCTTTCCTATATAGCATAATATACTCCAATGTGTATGTACAAAGGCTTTTATGTAAATCTGTGGTTCAAATACCAGCTGGATGCTTTACCATTACTTATTTTAAAAACAAACAACAAACAACCAGCTGTCAAATAAATATAGGGTTCACCAGTAAAAGTCAGCAGTTTGAAATGAGGCCGCCATTATTTTCACAGAACATAAAAATTCAGTTTCGTAATAAAATTGTACTTTCTCTTCTACAACTGTAATTGATATTTTTCAGACTTCTACATCCTTTTACATCATTCCTAGCAGGAACGATCCTATGCCATAAACCGTAACAAACTTTGAATAAATTGCGTTATCTCAGCCGTGAACGTGTTTAGTCTGGTTCCCTGCTTAGTATGCTTCTTGAGTTTCACTCCGCTCTACTAAGTCAGGCGAACGCCGACGCCATATTGTCACGAGATTAAAACAAATGACCTCATATGGAGAGATATAGTTACTCTAAGAGCAGCACATTCAGTCCTGTAATATCCTCTTCAATGTTAACTTTACTAATACTTTTTATTTGAACTATATCAGTCGTCATCTTGTGTTCAAGCTTAACCACCATGTAGGTCATATACTATTTATTTACAAATACTTTTACTAGTAGGCGAAGTTGAAAGAAAAGCGTACGCACAATGATATTTTGTTAATATTTCACATTGCACACAGCGTGATCTCAAATATTCCTTTTGCAATCGATTCCTTGATACAGTTTACATCGAAATTGATATGAGGTGATGTACGACAGCCTAAATATAGCCAAACATTATTTAATACGAAAATATCACCTCTATAAGACGATAGATGACAGCTTTCATTTTCAGAAGATATAAGACCAAAATACCATCTCTGATATATAAATGACGGGTGGGGTGGCGATATTGTATGAAATAAGTGTTTCTGTGATTACATCATCTGACAGTTAGAGCTGTAATTGATTCATTGATACTTGATGCTGTTCATGAAAATCCATATTCTGACAAACATTAAACACAACACTAACCATCTTCATACCAAATTGTTTCTAACAGCTGCCTCGCCTGTGCTGTGTCCATGGGATGCACACTTTATTCTTATGCATCAACAAACACTAACCTTAAGCAAGCAGGCAGAACACTCTAATGCTAACCAAATCTTGCAGTCAAAGCACTCTAAAGATACTCACAGCCAGCAGGCAAAACAAGATAAAGCTTCTCAAAGCAAAAAGGAAACACACTCTAAAACTAACCAAATCTTACAGGTAAAATATTCTAAAGTGGCTTAGCTCTTCCAAACCAGAAACATTACCGTTCGTCTGTGATGCAAACAAATCATGTTATTAACCAATCAGGATATAGATAAGATGTAAATATTAGCCAATGAATCCCGTAAGAACCTTGACGTGTCATATTAATTGCTGAGTGTATGTCTCTCATTGGATGTTATTAGCGCTATGATCAGAAGATGTTTACTGGATGCAGATATTTTATCGTAGTGAATCTTGCCATTATGATCCCATCTTTTCCTAAACCTGTGCAACAGAAGATAGTGGCATTATTATAATGGGAGATTTCTCATCTGTTTGTGTTTGATACTGTAAATGTGTTTTAATTTTAAAATATGAAGTAATGGGTACTCTGAGTTACACTAGTACAACACTAATTTAAATTATCTCTTTCACAACAACGCATTTATTTTTGGCTCGTTTTTACTTATACCAATTTATCCCATCTTGAATGTGCTCTATTAAACGGCAATTATGTTTTCGATTATAAAAACTTTCTATTTCGTTATAATTTTCGATTCAGACATAAGGAAAATGCAAATATTGTATGTTAGGTAACGGAAAATTATGCCCTTCTTGGCAAATGGTGTCGTTCTTAATTAATTACATCATATATTTTAAAGGTGCAAAAGCTATGAAACATTATCGTTAGCGAGCATAACATCCCTTTTGAACATAAATTCTGGATTCATATCTTGATAATTGGTCCATCACTTATGTAAATCTTCTTATCTTATAAAATGACTTTATCTACCGATTACCCTTCAAAATATGTTCCCATTTCATTAAAGAGCTGTGTTGGAAAGTTATGGAAAGAATTATTTCAAAGCACTACTACAACCACCTATACTTACACGATTGTACATGATAGTATCTATTAGGTTTATATTGTTCCAAAACATTTTACTGTATTTTAATTCATAAATATACATCATAGTATATGTACTGCGTTTTAAACAAATGTGACATATGTGTGGTTATTTGCGATGACTATAAAGCATTTGGTAGAGAGGTTTATTACATGAATTAAAGTGCAGTGTCATTGACATCACTCTTATTAATTGGTTTTATGACTATCTGGGTTTTATTATATACTATAAAATCAATATGTTGCAACCGGCGTACCACGGGGCTCTGTTTTAGGTCTGTATTATTTATTGTTCATACTAACGATATAAGCAACGACCTCGTGACTGTAACAAAACTCTTTTCTGACGATAGCTCACTAGCGTATTCATCAATTAATACTTCGGAAACTGAATATGTAATGAACACAGATGTATAAACAACTCACTATTAGTTAAGGCAGAGGTTATGGGGCTTCAATAAAACCGAAACTAGGGTTGTTGTTGTTAGTAAAGAGTATACATGGCGGCCGATGTTCATGGTGGAGGAATAATCCAGGAAAACCCTGAAAAGAAACCAACTAACCACCACGAGAAGCTATTGACAAGCTTTCTCACTTACCCACATTGCCGAACCTGAGACTCGAACCCCAGCAAACAGATGTGAGATGGCAGTGATCCGTAACCACTTGGCCACTCAGGGCCCCTGAAACTTGGGTAATGATATCCTTGCGTAAGCTAAAGCCGTGTTATTCCCTAAACTACAATTACAATAATGAAGTCCTCTCTTTTATTGAGTTCTATAAACATCTCGGCGTTACTTTCATTACTCTAGGCATCTTGGCAAAAGATATTGATGACATATTTATGTCGACCTCATAAATGATAATTGCCTTGACAATCCAAAAATATTAATTAAGCCGAAAGACATGCTTCTTCCACATATCCGCCCCTGAATAGAGTATGCTGATGTTGTATAGGAAAGTTGTTCGGCTGAACGTTTCTTAAATTAGAAAAAGTACAATTAGAAGTAGCAAGAATTTCGACTGGTGTTAAGTGTCGTACAAAAGAACTGGTCGGTATACCTTGGAAGAAAAGTCGAAGTTTCATAAGCTATGTAACATTCCTGGAACATATCCGACGTCTCTCATTCTTATCTTGCTGGCCTATTATGACCACTGGTTTGTGAGACAAAAGGCATAATCTCAAAAACAGGAATACACTTAATCGAATTAATGCCAAACCCGAAATAAGTAGAAACTATCTCCATTGCTCTTATATTAATGTTTGGAGATCACTCATTGATTCAATAAAACAGAAAAGCAACTATTCAATCTTCAGAAGACAAACATAAACTAAGTAAACACAATTTTTATCTGCCCATTTGTGTCGCTGGAAACATGAACGTATCTGTTCTGCATATTAGAATTAGACATATATGTAGTGATTTACATGATAATTTATATTCTAATCATTTGAAAAATAATCCATTGTGAGCTTGTGATGTTCATATTGAAATGTCTACCATTTCATATTTACTTGCAGCACAACATTGAACAGCTCAAGAAACTGGTTCAAAATTTAAATCAACTCTCTATACCAGCAACTACAAAACATTTGTTTTAAAGAACATCTGATTTTACTTTGAAACCCGTTGAAATATGATGTGTTGCTTGAGGATTCTCTCAAAAGGGCGAGATGTTACGCTTTGCATGATTCTTTCTTCATATGGATCCTCGTCTTTCTATCAATTAGCTATCCCTGTTCGTTCAATTCATGACAGAAAATTGCCTTGAAGTACAAATAGAAGTGTATTTAACTATAGTATTCCTAAATTAGCAAATATTGTCTGACCCATTTCTAGGTTTTAAGAACTTTTACATGCGTGTTCCAAATCTGCTCTCAAACCTTTTACTGGCTGATTGCTTCCGTCATGATTGAACAAGAAATGAAATACAATTTGCAGCTACGTTACGTCAGGCCAAACCATTATTGACTTATGGCTCGTTTTGAACACATATAGAAGAACTAACATTTTCTTCTGGAAAAATATGTGAAGTCGTGATTCATTATAAGTATGAAATATAACCTTAAATTAATGTTAACGTTTTCTAAATGAACAAACACATTTCCTTTTTATTTACTTTTAATCTTGATGGTGGCTGATCACCAAGAAACGCATGTAACACAGAAAAGTTTTGCCTCACGTAACAACGATGTTTATGTGTAGATTCTATGAATATGAAGAGATATTACTTCGCATCACTAACACGACAACCTCGGAACATTCATCTTTCTAAAGTTGCTAATGAATTGGACAAACTGTCAATCTTGTTTTAGTAGATGTCTAATTTTCAAAGCCACTCTACAATTTACCGTTAATTAGAAATTACAATTCTTTTAGATAATGGCTGATTCCGAATATCATGACTGAGCAAGAAATGTAATACAATTTGCAGCTACGATACGTCAGACAACTAAGTAGGAAACAACTAAAAGGGATCGTATCCCATTATGGCTCTGTTTTCAAAATTGTATCGTAGGGTAATTAACAACCGTTGGAGTGTGTTTTTTATATGTACATGTTCAAATTATATTAATATTAATGAAAACCAAGATGAAAAATCAGGATAGTTTTATCCTTACAGTGAGGATATATATCGCCATCTTTCTGTAAAAACACTCTATTTTGTTAGATTACTTTTTGACAGACAATGCCTAGAATCTCATCAGTAAATTCTCCTTTTAAGAGTCATCACTGTTTGTGGTAGTTCAAACTAAACGATTGTGGTGGTAAAAAGGAAGTAATTATCTTTATTGTTTAAATATCATCTACCTTCCATCGTCCATTAGTCTTAATTTTAATTCTTTTTCTGGTTTCTCTCGCAACCAATTACGCCATGATGACTTTCGTATAGGTTTATGGCATATGTGAGCAAAATCATGTTTAGCACGGAACAAATCGATTAAGTAACGTGATTATGTTGAGAATTAAAGACGGATGGATTTTCAGAATGTTCGTTGTTTGATAAATAATCCATTTCTGCAGGCAAAGATATAAATGAATTTATTACGTGTGACAGCTAATAATGAAGATAACGTAATCTTTAAAGAACCAGCTGTAAATACAATTTAAGCAATTTGAATTGAAAATATGTATAACAGAACAAACAATAATTGAAAATGTATGCGCATCTAGAAAGTGGTCCACATAGCAATTTAGAGATAATTTTGTCCTTTAAGGAACAGCATTCAGAGAGAGAGAGAGAGAGAGAGAGAGAGAGAGAGAGAGAGAGAGAGAGAGAGAGAGAGAGAGAGAGAGAGAGAGAGAGAGGTCAGAAAAAAAGAGGCGTGAGTGAAGTCCGGAGAGAGGAACTGACGAGTTTAGAGTAAAGAACTACCAAGTCCAATAATGATCAGGCAGTCGGAATAGAAGGAATCGAAGAAACAGGAAACGTTGCGACATGGTAATGGACTTTGCGCTCTTTTCGCCACTCGTTATGATGATGAGATATATCCAAATTAGACACTGCTATTAAATCCTGTTGATATAACTGAAGTTGAATTGAAATTATCACTATTAATTTGTTTGATTAAATTTGTTAATTTTCTTTTTGTAAGGGGGCTAGTATTGCACATTATTTCTTCCCCATAATCTTGCGCAGCTCTTTGTTGAAATTCTAATTATTTTACTGACACCGGGTCATGACATCGAGGGAGATCCTTCCCTAGATGACATAGATAAATACAATTAACTACCCCTCTTATCAAGAGGGAGACGATACAAACTTATATCACTTTCTTATTCGAAAATAAATAATTCCATTACTAAATCTGCCGTTATATCTATATTTTCATATTGTGACTACGAACAATACAACTGCATAGACGAATTGAGAATTAGAATAGGTTTCTTATCTATTTCCCACATACTTTTATCACAAAATAAATATATCCCAAGTGAAGTCAGCATTAGACGAATCATAATTCTGCGAAGAAAGTAATGATGATTATATTGAAGAAAGTAATGATGATTATATTTAGTGCCATTAACAGGGTAGGAAACTTAAACAAGAATAATGATAACTTCCGTTTTCTACATTCATTGAACATAATGCACGATTTAATCGAGATATCTGCTTTATATTTCTTCCTTCCCGCCTGACCCCCTCTGTCTGTCTGTCTCTGTCTGTCTGTCTCTCTCTCTCGTTGATCTTGACAGTCTCTCTCTCTCTCTCTCTCTCTCTCTCTCTCTCTCTCTCTCTCTCTATATATATATATATATATATATATGTGTGTGTGTGTGTGTGTGTGTGTGCGTCCCTCTACCTATATATATATATATATATATGTGTGTGTGTGTGTGTGTGTGTGTGTGTGTGTGTGTGTGTGTCCCTCTACCTACCAAACTTTCGGAAGAAGACCGTTGAATAGTATGAAAGACTGAGAAAGAAGCAATATCAATGAAATAATCATTCCAAAAGCAACTGCGTCTGCATAATATCTCCAGCAAAGTCAGAAGAAATCATTCCAGGACAATATAGTATAATAAACATAGAGCAAGTACTATATGTATTTACGTCTCCGTTTATAGTTTTGTTATATTTAAGTGATAATTTGTCGATTATGGAGATTCTGTGCTGGAAAGGTATTTATCAACCCGAATACACTTTTGTAGCCATCAAATTGTACAGTACTCATATAGGTTCGTTATATGTGTCCTCATTAATTTGTTAGCGAAGAGAATTATCTTGATATTTTTAGTATGCATGAATTTTAAAGAATATTTTTTCTCTGAAATTAGGGTTTGGAGCATGGTTTTGTATTGCTTGGAGTGAAGTGAAACAAGAAAAACCATGTTAGCGTGATATTAGAGTTTCTTCATCTGTGTCATTATTTGATTAGAAAAAAATATTTGTAGTGTTTACGCGTTTAAGAACATTTCAGGTATCAACGACTATTGTCTTGAGATCTTTGGAAATAGGGAGAAACATGGACTATCAAGTCACGCGCATGTCGATATTATTAGACCCCTTACGTGTGACTTTAGGAAGTATTTACTACGTCAGCCCTACACTTGGGAAGAAATGCATCACTATCTCGTACGGTTAAAAGCCTTCATTTCAGTAGCAAAATATCGAGGAATACATTTCTGTAGTTCAACATTTATCAGGATGCATCATATTATGTGTTGAATGGAAATATCAAAATAAACGACCTTTAGTGCACTCTTAAAGTTTGGCAAGAGCTATATCAGAGAGAAATTAGTTTCATCTGCATTACCGAAGGAATTCCATTTACCGTAGAGTAAATTGATTCGAAGTTAGCCATAAATATTTAGATGATTGTATACATATGAAGGAGAAATATTACGACCGCATTGTGACCGAAAAACCTCGATGGCACATCAATTAATGAAATAATAATATCGTTGATGTTTCAGTGCCAATAATCACCATCTCAAATGAAATTTGCATTCCAAAATTGAAATCATTTCACCAGTCTTTCTGACACTTTCATCTAACGTGAAAAGTCTCTTTTTTGATTGAAGATCATCAGAAAATAATAAATGAATTTATTTTGTAACATCATTGTCTCTCACTTCCATCATGGTTTTATATTAATTAAAGGATGGTTGAGAAATGTGCACAGCCTGATAACAGTGTAATTCACAATCTGAAACTAACGGACATATTACGTTCGAGAGCTCCATCCATTGTAATTCTATTATATCTATCTAACAGAATTATTCAGTTGAAGTCTAATTTATAAAGTAAGTCCTTTTAATCTGGACACTTTCAGAACAAGCTACAATAAAATAGTATAAGAAAAGTGTTAAGAGACTATTTATATATCGACAAAACTACATATGTGTTTTAATCTGAGTGGGAGGAAAGAACGAGTTTAATACGGTGTAGGATGGTCGAGACATCAAACAAATAGCCCTGACTGGAAACAAAACATATACCCTTTATCTATTTTTTAAAAGATGTACTGTTTTAAGTTCGTAGCGTTTTATGAATGGTCCCTCGTGTAGGTAATGGGGCTAGGCCTAGAGATATCGCGTGCAGTCATCGGCCAATCGGAATTGCTGAAATTGATTTGCTCCTTAGTGGTTAAAACATTTGCTTGGGCATGAATCGATTAAATATGCAGTCACAGGCAAGCGGACATTTTCCTTTCTCCTCATTTCATACAAGTAAACTTAAAGTAATTGTAGACTCGATTTTTTTATATTCATTCATTCATTTTTCATATTCATTTTATATATTTTAAAAAATAAATTACAGTATCACAGTATTGTTCGATTTTCTTCTCTTTTCTTCCAACTTGAACAGTGGCAAGAATTTAAAATGTAAACATAAAGTTAATGCTATGTGAACCAGTGCCGGAAAACGTCATCAATATTCTAACAAGATATACATCTTCTAAATGAGTGTCATAATCAAAACAGATGCTACAGTCTATGATGCGTTAACCTATATTACAAAGAATAGTAAATTTCATCTTGAAAGTTACTAAACAAATTCGATTCCATAGTAGTTATTATTATTATTATATATATATATATATATATATATATATATATATATATATATATATATATATATATATATATATATATATATATATATATATATATATATATATATATATATATATATATATATATATATATACATATATATATATATATATATATGAAAAGTAGGTAGGCATTTTGTCGAATAACAATACGTGTAGACGATATGAAAAGATATTTGTAAACCCGATGTTTGCTAGAATCTCAGTTCAATACTGAACCTTTATTACGTGTTTTACAATAAAACTTATCATTATTCTAGAACATTACATTACGTCGCGGGTAGTTTGTTTGTTTGTTTGATTAGGAATTTTAACGTAGCTTTAACAATTTGTCAGTCATATCGCTATGATGTCTGCAGTGATGCAGTTTATAGTGATGTCTAGCACTGGGGCATCATGTCGCAGGCATGTAGCATGATGTCCCACCCAGTCACATTATCCTGACATCAGGCCGACCAGTCCTAACACTAACCTCTTAATGCTGAGCGCCAAGCGACGTAGCTGTTAGTACCATTTTTGCCTTTGGTATGACTCGGCCGGGGATCGAACCCACGACCTCCCGCTTCCGCGGCAGACGCTCTAACCACTAGGCCACCTGAGCAGTACGTCGCGGGTCGAGTGAAATATTTGGTAAGCAGATTAGTATACGGAGTCATGTATAATTGTCTTTAAATATAATGTGAAGGGGATTATTTATTTATATTATAATTTTTTTTAAAATTATTGAGAATATATTCAACGACATTCTAAATTTTATCAGTGTGTTACATCAGATCATTCATGACTATTGGCAAATCAGGACATTGACGACTATTATAATTCATTTAAAACGTTTAATTCTTTTCAATTTGTGATATGGCATATATGATTTGGGGGATTTTAGTTCACAAAACTGTTAAGCGTTGCATAACTATATATAAATACATTGTTTGTTGATTTTATTTAAACTTGTTCATTTCACATCTGTATGCGACGTAGCTTAATGTATAACGTCGTAACATACATTGATGACTGCCTGATTTGACTATATCCACTATAGTTTTAAAATATGTTTTAGTTTTTTTTTCTTCTGTGAAGAAACAACGTGTAGCTCTTTCCATATATTTACTCATTTGCACGCAGTATACGTTTTCAATATATTAAGCGGTGTTTTTTTTTTCTCCAGAGAATCGTTTATTCGAGGGTAAAACATCTAGGGAAACGATTTTTTATCCTCGATTTAGGTCTATTTGGAGGTCATAGATTAAGAACTTATGTAATATTAAATAACTGGTTTATCAACAGAAGAAAAAGAACATGCATACTCAGCAACATTTGGGGTAAGTCGAATGAGGTACTATTGTACATTGAATGCTGCGGATTTATGACAACTTCTGCTCTACCAATGTTCTTGGATTTATCAGTTGTCTAAACAAATAAACGAAAATGTAGACAAATTTAAAGCTAGCAATAATATAGATGCACCTGTGAATATATATTACACTTTCTCAATGTGAATTGACTAGAAGCCAATCAGAGACTTATTGATAAATAACCTTTGCAACATAATGTCCGTCCTTGAGCTAATTCATGACAATTTACGTATAAAAGTATATAATATATATAGTATATATATATATATATATATATATATATATATATATATATATATATATATATATATATATATATATATATAATCAACATCAGCCACCATTGATAAAGGCAACATTAGCTGTTGTAAGTTGCACCTTGGCAAGGTTTCCATGTGTACAAAATCTATTTTATAGAGTTATCATTTTAAACACCTTCCAATGTCAAAGAACATTTCACGTCAATATCCACATAATTTAAGCATCCAATGAGTTTTGTTTTAGCTTAAGATTACGTTTTAGGCGTATGAGCTGTTGCAGACATATTTTTTTTAAACTGCAATATCTAAGATATATAAGTTTCAAATATTTTGCTAATTATGCGTTTCGAACACTAAGGCCTCGGTTTAAATTCAGTAATATTCAAACATCTCCTTTTTTAGTTTTTATATACTAGTGTGATTCCAAACTTATGACCGTGCCTTGACGTTCAACATTTGACAAAGGAGAATTTTGGATTTGAATGAGAGTCTGCACACCATATTTTGTACTGACTTAATTTATGATACGCTTCTAGATTCCAATTTTGTCAAACGTTGATGTCATCTGAAGCAATCGTGAAGTGTTTGGCGCTGGATTTACACTTTCATGTTCTACATCACTGGAACACATCGTTGACCTATATCTAGATAAATACCAAAAACAGCATCCTAGTCATAACAGTCTTTAGTAACACACATAATGCGGATATACGTAATATGGAGCTGCATAAAACAGGACGACATTAAATTATACCTTGCAAGGTACAGTATAAAGGACTTGAGTGGGTGGTGAGATAATAACACTCTGACTGATTAAAGAACCAAATATTAATGTCGTACGAGACCCACAATCAATAACGAGAGCTTTTATTTCTGATAATGAAACAGAAGTGCAGTGAGGTGGAACATGATATTCCCATTACGTGCTTGATATGGCTGAACTTAGGTAGTAACAATACATTGAAACCAAAGTCTATAGGCCACAGTAACCTTGATATGGCTGAACTTAGGTAGTAACAGTACATTGAAACCAAAGTCTATAGGCCACAGTAACCTTTGTGCTCCCGGGCAATAAATGTACTTTCTCCCAAAACTTGGTGAAGATAAGACATCTAAAATAGTAAAACTGTTGAAATTTTTCTTCTTCGACGAATCGCAGCGACCTTCACAATCAACCGTTTGGCATTGAACTCAATAGATTTATTCATTATTCCAAGTACAAGCCATGTACAAAATTTAATCAAGTTGTATTATCTAGAAATACATTTATTTGCAAGGAACCAAAAAACTAAAGTGTGGTTGAATGATACGTATGTAAAGGTTATACGTGTTTTTAGCACTAGGTTTTTCGTTTCGTAAAATACTCAAAAAGGTTAATATGTCCTGAATTAGTTATGTGATAAGAACCAAGATTTAATAACAGAACTTTAAAAAAAACTTTAGGTAAACCATTTAGTAAGAGATGTGTAGATATACCATAACACGACATTAGCAGTTAATAATGAATAATGTAGAAACTTGCAAATTATTTCCATTTTACGAGGTTTGTGACGGCACTCAAACACTGAGTAAAGCTCGTTACGTAGGGCATTGTAAGTACAAGTATATACTTGTCAAAATATTAATTAGATTTTTGTACTAACAAAACTGATTAACGTATGAAGCGGATCGTTTACAGAACCTGATCACCAAATGCTGATCACGCTTATTAATCATATGCAGATAGAGAGAGAGAGAGAGAGAGAGAGAGAGAGAGAGAGAGAGAGAGAGAGAGAGAGAGAAAAAATAGATAGATAGATAGATAGATAGAGAGAAATAGATAGATAGATAGATAGATAGATAGATAGATAGATAGATAGATAGATAGATAATGTTCGTTTCTAAAACAACGTATTAAGTATGACAACAATACTAACATCACTTAGTTACTGATACAAGCTGTTAATGTTCTTGCATTCATATATTTACATTCACATTTTAAAAACCATGTGCTCAGTTCAAACGCTTAGTGCACAACGTTTCCTCCACTCCACGCATGCAAGGAAACTTCTATTCTGCTAAACTTCATAATATACGATTCACCAAACACGTAAAATGTGAACTATACTAGCGTATCTGAATTATTCGATGTTGATTGATGAGATCTCGACATACACTTTTCGTACCCAGATTTAGGCGGTCTTTCTTGTCCAGACGGCAGCTCAGAATTAGCCGCTACTGATGTCAATGAAACTGAAAGTCGGTTTGAAGCTAATTGACCTTCTATGTAGGGAACATTGTTCGCTGGGTAACTGGTTTGCTTCAGTGGCGACAAAGGCATAGCAAGTGATCTGTATGAACAGCCAGCCGTCTTAGATGGTTGTTTTTTATTTATCGCTTGACATAAAGGGGCACTGTCAGTGAATGGATTATTAGAAGCATTTGTGAATTTGATATTCGCTTTACAAGACTCAGCTGTCTGTACCAGTAAAGCCAGTTCCTGTGAATCTTGAGTCTTGGCTCGATCCATCTCCTTTATTATATTTGCTTCGCTATTCACAACAGGTCCATCGGAAACATCTCCACCTCTTCGAATGCGAATGCGTTCCCGCTGGTAGCACACTACCGAAAAGATTAGTATGTTAATTAATAACACTGAACACCCAACATAAACCGTTATGCTAAGTGGTGTGGAAGATGTTAAAGTGGATCGCAAACCCTGCGCTAATGTTAAATCTTTAGGTGGGACTGGGTTTGTTGTAGTCGTGTTCTGCATTTTATGAAGACTGATAGAAGATTTGTCTAGTTTTAGATCTTGAGTTGCAGTTTCATCATTAGTTGTTCCGTCTGGTTTATCATTCAGAGGTGGTGTGACCGGAGGAATTTGTGGAGAAGAGGGAAAATCTTCCATAAAATCAGTCATCAACAGATGACTGGATTCAAACGTTGACATATTCGATACAAGGTCTTGGCTATATCCTAAACTCTTCACCTCCTTGTCAGCTCTGTTGATCTTAGGAAGTAGATGCAGCCAAAGTCCCATTTCTCTTCCCCGATAGTGGCTTCTAATACTGGGTCCTTTGCCTGGAAGGGAATATTGAACAATTAGTATTGTAACGATAACAACTAATAACGGGTTGTATTAAAGTGGCAAAATACCCTGGTATAATTCACAGTAATAGCTGAAATATTCACGGGCATCACTATCATAATAAACCAAATCAAATAACAGATGAGGTAATAAGTTAAAAAAATATCTCAATGCTGTAAATGTATCTCTTGCGAGTCCGTGAATCGGTGTTGCAATGTCAAAATTGCGATGAATTAATTTGATCCTTTTCCATCGAGGTACTAAAGGTGCCCTGTCGAATAACATAATCATGCACATGTTACGAAATTCAGGTTAGCATTGTGGATAGGAGTTATTGTTGGCTAGTATCAATCGCGCCTCGTGACCTAAAAAGGTCTCACATTATGGAATATAATTCTGCAATTCGTTTTTTTTTTTTTGGCCTGAGTTCCCTACCCGAAGTACCTACAGGTTCAAAGTACAATAGACAAATGCTGAAAAATCGTCGGTACTGCCATATGTCATTACAGGTGCAGCCATATTCTCGTGGTATCAGGTTTATCGTGGATATTCGTCAATGTACATAATCGACATCGTCTAATATCTCTTGGGAATCACCCGTAGAGTAAGCATCTTCACTAATGTTTTCTCTACCAGAATCTTACATCTTACATCTGTCAATAGAAGTGTAAACGGTTTTGGTGATCCTCTAATCACTAATCGTCTTTGTCGATCTCGAATCGATTTACCTGCCCGGAATCCCGGATTTCTTAAAAGATCCGCAGCAATGTTTTTGAAGATCATCTGAGGTAGGAGTATCGTCGATTGTGATAAAGAAATCGAATATAAGAGCTTCTTTTTTGTCTACACAACTTCCGCTCAATGATGATTACATCGCTTCTATAAAATTATGAGCACAACATAACTGTTGATCATCGTCTGGCTGCGCATTTACGTGCAAAGAATCCCACGTTAAGCATCGTAAACTTACATTCAAGAACAACTTGAGTTTTGCCTAGTCCTCTGGAACCTTTGCTTAATGTACAAAGTGGATTCGGAAACATGGAGATTTTAGTTCCATCGAATATAAGCTTGAGCGGTTCAGGCTTTGCTTCTGTTGAAAAGTCCATGATTGTTAAAGCATCCGATAATTGCCTTCGTTGTGATGGCATTTTAAATGGCAATAAACGTATTGTATACAAGACAACAATGTCTTCGTACTATGTGTAAAGTCGAGTGAAAACTCGTACAGCATATCCAATTCGGGTTCCAGCAAATAATCGAAATTCATTCACTGGACGTTTTGGGGCAAACACTTTATCGTTCGTAGGAACTTCCTTGTCTCGTAAATGTGCAGGGTCTCAAAAACGTAGATGGTAGTAATGTATCAGCTGCTTTAACGAAACACTAGGGACCTTGTGGAGCAAATACGCTGGTAAAAATCACACGTCGGATGTAATTCCATGGTCTGGTACACACTTTGAGATAAGACTTGATGCAAAGAATCAACCGAAACAATATAAATTACAACAAATTGCTTCCTTAAACGCGATTGGGGACCAGGTGTCTGAAAATGAATCGCAAGATGGATTATTAAAGGATGAATGATGACCAGGATTCATAATGGTTGGCAATGCCCACTCATTGGACGTAAAATATATTGACATAACAGCTTCTGAGTGTGTTTTATCCATAACATACGACAGTCCTCGCGGTTATGGAAAACGTGAAGCTTCTGTTGTAAACTTAGCAAACGCTCCGAATGTCGTCCATCGGTCTGCTCATGCTTGATTCGGCCAAACAAGCTTTGCTTGAAATTTACATATATGCGCCACGAAAAAATGTCTAGTGCTTGTTAAGATGTCCAAACAAATAATGAGAATTATAGGACTGATCTATTATTCAATCCACATGATTATGTCAAGGAACTCGCCTTCGCATACTGTTGTTCGGACATCAGTGCGCGCAGGAGTTGTTGATGCGGTCACAGACTCGAAATAAAGGCGATCTCGAATTTTCAGATCGATGTGACGAATGGACAATACGACTTCCATTAATGATACTAAATATTGATATCATTTGCGCGATTAAGAGCTGCTGACGTGATTCCCCAAGAGGCTCTCGCTGTTCCTTATAAATTAATTACACAAACAACACCGTTAGAACTACTAGGAAGTAATTTTGTTCAGTATTTACATGCACCAGGAGAGTGATAAGGCGCGAAACATCGCTTTATAGACCCAGTATTTTCAGATAAAATGATTTTCCAAGACATCCAAGAAGTTATAATTTTGCGCTTATGAAAAGACGTCCAAACGAGCACTGCAGTTGTGCGAGTGGAATTGCAAGTCTTTTCAGCCAATAAGGACCTACCTCCAAGGTCAATCTATTTGAATGCGCTTACATGTCAATGTACGACATCAATCACAAGGTTTTTACATGTACGACATCAATCACAAGGTTTTAACAATTACCGAACACCTAAGGTTTAATTCCATCATGAAAAATATATTGCTTGGCGTAAATATCTGACAGTCTTTGGTACATCGGTATAAACCCATACCATGTTTATGTGACATAATCATATTTACTGTGCGTGTGCGTGTGTGTGTGCTTGTGTGTGTAAATAGACAGGTCCATATCATGACTGATATAAATATTTGAATAATAACCCGTCGTGGAACTCGATTTGAACGGGGGCGTGTGGTACAAAACATTTGCATAGAGTTTGGGTCTAAGTCCTGTGTAATGTTTGATTGGTTTACATGATGATTCCAAACCGCTTCTAATGTTTGTTTTGGGTTTCTTTGCGCAAGGGATTCGATGGCTTTTCAGTGTAATTCCACCATGATGTGATTTTATATATGGAAATTTAATAGTTCAAATTGAAAGATTTTTTTCACTCGCTGCCTTTCGTTTTCCAGTCGCCAATGTTGTATCTCCGCTTCTGCATTGCGTCGTATATGGGTACGCAGTTCGATATCCAATCGTTACCTTAGGATTTCGAGGAATTTAATTGTTGTCTTTATAGCGATTCCAAATTTTTAATCTCTCATTCGAAAATAAACAGGCTTATTCTTTTTAACATTATAACATTCGAATAAAGTATCTTCTAAGAATACATCAGCCATAATGAGCCCAGATTCCCCATCACTGAGTATTACGCCAAATCGAATACAACCAGATTTTGCAATTTTGTATAGCGTCAAATGGCTTGGAGCTTTTGTTAATTTCCTCGATAATCTTTACGTTATTATTTAAGCAATAGATTCTGATATTCATCCAGCGCTTGCATTGCATTGCTTCTGAGTAGGACAACATTTAGTAACATTTTCGCGGATCGGCTAATGTATATATCATCGTTATCATAATGTTAAAAGTTTCACTCTGATTAATGGATTTTTAGAATTCTTAGCACTGATTCTTTTTTTGATCGACATTTCAATGTTGCCGTCATCATCATCATTGCATCATTCGTCAATTTCATTATCTTTGCTCAGCTTTATTGCCTTATCTTTTTTCTTGCAAAATATCAAGTAATGACTTGTTAGGGGTTTTCAGATTGTACTGGCCAAATTTGCTTCGCCCCACCTCCATAATAATTATTAATGAAATTAATTTATCAATTGGTTATGCGGTCGTAAAGTCTTTAGGGCCTCTTAGACAAATTTATATTTTGCATCCTTAAGAAACATGGTTTAAACTTTTCTGTGACATCACACACGCACGCACACACAAACACACACACACACACACGCACCCCCACCCCATGGACCTGCAAAATCATCCAAAAATACAAAAGACTCGTATATTCTTTAAAATGCTATACGCATCTATTCGTAGCCATTTGCCCATGTACATACCAAAGTAATTATTTAATACAAAACTTTTGTCTGACACATTTGGTATAAAATATTCTCTACAAGCATAAAATAGTGTCTGCTATATGAAATGTCCACACTGTGCAGTGGCGATCAATAAAATTTTACTGTAGTAGCACATACTGTTTTGTAGTATAGCCACAATCAATAATATAGTTCCAAGTGAAAACTATACCAAGCCAGCGTTTTTGTCGATCATAATCATACAAAATCGTGTCTAGCACGAGTAGTGTACAAAATAGCGGTTCACAGAATACATATCACGGACTGAATGCATGGACATGAGACTTGTTGTATCACGGGACTGAATGCATGGACATGAGACTTGTTGTATCACGGGACTACATGCATGGACATGAGACTTGTTGTATCACGGGACTACATGCATGGACATGAGACTTGTTGTAGAAGCCAAAGTGATGGGGATAGAAGCCCGTGACAATATCTGGAACAAACTGTACACCCATTATAACACTGATGCATAAAATAATGCATTACATATAGATGCAAAAGAGACATAGCAAGTTTCTGTAGAACAGCTTAAGATTAGAAATGCAATATGTTGTGTAAAATACAATAACATAACATGTATTCTACAAAACAGTAATCTGGTTTCTATGATTGTAACTCAATTTTAATGTCCAAATATCAGATAAGGTAATTTTAGTGTAAAACATCACACTAACATAAAAGAACGTTCCAAATACATACATGCATACATACATACATACATACATACATACATACATACATACATACATACATACATACATACATACATACATACATACATACATGCATACATACATAAGTGTCCAAAATGGTGCACTATCAACATATCAACATCTTCGAACATAATTTCTTAAGATGATAAAATAAAATTATTGAAAAGTAGATAAAATATGCAAACATGGAGAAAAATACCTATATCCTCACCGAAGATGAGACTTGATTCGGTCTGAAGGTCATATTTCGACCATTTAGCCCCCTGGTAACGGTTCCTTCCTTTCATTTTATCAAATACTTCTTCTTGTGGTATGTTTGGATCGCTGGAAAGTAAATAAGGGCACATTATTATTTTTTAGTAATATCGACCTTCATGAAGAACGTCAAGACACGGCACAAGTTTGGATGTGGAAGTGGCCAGTATGTATGTATGTATGTATGTATGTATGTATGTATGTATGTATGTATGTATGTATGTATGTATGTATGTATGTATGTATGTATGTATGGATGGATGGATGGATGGATGGATGGATGGATGCATGCATGCATGCATGCATGCATGCATGCATGTATGTATGTAGATGCATGGATGCCTACCGGCCGGCCGGCCTGCTTGCTTGTCTGCCTGCAATGCACATACATACGTACGTATGTACGTACATACATTACACACATACATTGCGTATATACATACATGCATACACACCTACCTACCCACCCACGTACGTACGTACGTACGTACGTACCTACCTACCTACCCCCCCACACACACACATACATACATACATACATACATACATACATACATACATACATACATACATACATACATACATACATACATACATACATACATACATACATACATACATACATACATACATGCATGCATGCATGCATGCATGCATGCATACATACATACATACATACATACATACATACATACATACATACATACTGTGTGTGTGTGAGTGTGTGTGTGTGTTTATTTATCAAGAGGAAATACATTAGGAAACTGTGATAGATTGTACCATGAACCACAATAGGATTCAATATCAGTTGACAAATACATTACGGGACAAATTAATTTCTGTGACAATTTCTCAATAACAGATTTTTTCTTCTTGCCAGTAAAGGAATTATATACTGGAATAAAATCAATGCTACATTTTTATTCCAATTTTCTAATGACTCATTACTAAAGCATGGTGCATTCGAATCAGGTATTTTGCTTCAATTAAAAATAAGCGTTTTCAAAATATGTCACTTGGGGAATAATCAATATAGTTCCGTCTTCGTCATGTAAAATTATGACAGAATATAGAAAGTAATATCATGGCACACAATGGGAATTTACATCATGGCACACAATTGGAAGTCACATCATGTATACTATGGGAAGTTACATCATGACACATATCAGAAGTTACACCATGCACACTATGTGAAGTTAAATCTGCACATTAAAGGAATTTACATCACTAATACAAACATTCAAGAAAGTTACATCAGGTACACCATAGCGAGTTACATCAGTCACACCATAGCGAGTTACATCAGGCACACCATAGCGAGTTACATCAGGTACACAATGGCTTTTTATTAGGCTGCAACAGTTACTCGAAGAAATAAAGTTGAAATGAGTGACTAAGTTAAATTTTGATTCGATTTAGTAAAGAAAATCATTGTATTTGCTTCACTTTTGTATGTAAAATAACACTAAGGTATTGTTCTTGAATCATTTAAGTCATACCTCGGATGAAGCGGTTTTGAATAATGTTTTCCTTATGATCACACGCAAAACGTTTTTGTTGTTGTTATAGTTGTTGTTGTTGTTATAGTTGTTGTTGTAACGCAAATATTTTTAAAATGTCATTATACCCAGTTAAAGTCTTAAACGTGTATTTCGTCTCATGGTATTCTATATTTTTATGTAATATACTGGATTTCGTATCATTTGCAATGCACGGAAGAGCTAGAATTTTTAATTTGCATATACCTGTATTCAGAGAGACAAGAATATGAGAAACTGTAAAAGTCTTTCATTAATGAAGCTTTGTTTAGAAGGGAAGATTCCGGTTCGGTGATATATCAGTTCACAGAGGTGGCTATGTAGATTTTTAAAATAACAGTGATATTTATAATATTGTTTCTTATTTAAAAGGGCTTTTATTTAAACATATGACAAATATGGCGTATACATTTGAGAGCGAATTCAGTGGCATGAAGTTATGCTTGAGAATCGTCAACCCATTTTTTTTTTGTTGCAATTACTAATGCAACGTTAATCGGAAATCTACATCCTGGCACTTAATCCCATTCTTACCAGTTCAACCCCAAATGCTTGCTTCATATCAAGTTTATTGCAATTTGCAAATATTTAGTCCTTTTATAATTTTATTCATAAATTCATTGCATACATTATTCTGTTTTCTATCTTGGCAGCCATGACTTTCATTCTTTCAATATGTTTTGGTCATGTCAATCATCACATGACATTTATTGAACTCAAACATTGATAATGCTAATCAGTTCGGAACAAGACCGATTTAAACAGATTGAAATGATGGGTTTTAATTTATGATCCGCACACTGTTATAGACATAATGCTGGCTGAACTATGGGATGTTTTGCAGGAACAGTGCGTCTAATGTTACTACAAACAAGCAAGACTTACCACAACGTACCCTGTTTTCGCAAAGTTCGTCCATAACCGCATCATATTTTCACTCAAACTCTTTTCCGCAGTATTATATTGCAGTGGAAACGGAGATGTTCCATCAACCAAGGGTGCACCGAAAATGTACGGCAACTCATCTCCGTGGGCCCCTTTAACCCATTTAGGATAATTTTCTGAAGCAGTTGAATATGAGAAAATATACAGATAGGTATCACTGTGTTTAGAATGTTCCTGTGCCATTTCTATCAAAGGGGCCAGATAAAGTCCATCGGTAAACAGGTCAATTAAGTTGTTTCTCCTCGTTGCATCGTCCGTGGCTCTGTCCCACGTGGAGTATTCGTGATCTAGGATATCAAATATTTCCTGTTTGTGATATTGATACATATTGTGCACGAACGTTCTGAGTATTTGAGTTCTTCTCTCTTTATCTATGCCATCACGTATTTCTCGTTCCGTGAAAAACGAATATGACTCATCTTTAGTGATTCCGAAAATGATCGGCGTTTTTGCAAATCGTGTCTTTATATCTCTCATTAATACTCGCAACGACCGTGAGTGAAATGCTTGTCTGTTCAACGAAGGGCCGAAACACGAGTAGTACTTCGGAGCCAAGGGGGCTTGTTGTACAAGTTCTTCCAATGGTTTACTCTTAAAGCAATTAAGAAGTTGTTCTGATATATCAATAGGACCAGTACAGTTGATGTTCTGTGCCAACTTTCGGGAGCACAGGACCGGATTTACTGACGTAGCCCAAGAACTAAGAGCGGACCCACTCTGTAGTATTACTCGGTGGAAATATGTTTCTGAAATACAATATATAGAAACTAGTGTATAATTACGCGGGATAAATGTTTTATAAATAATGCATACGATGATATTACTAACCTACAAAATAAATTAATTAATTAATATAAGTAGTAAAGAAAATAACTTAAGTAGTAAGTTATGCATGTAGGTGGGTGGTTCCCTAGTTGCTTAGAAATTTAAATTTTATTTAGTTGAGTTAGTTAGCTAGTCAGTTAGTGAGTTGGTTACTTAATTAGTTACAATATAGATAATAACTAACAGTTTTTGAGCTAAGGTGTCTAACACCGACAAGGCCAAAAAAGTATCAGCCAAGATACGTCTTATTAATTTTAACCAAAGAAGTGTTTTTCGAGAAGATTACAAGTCGCCTTTAATAATATATTTAATTTATAGGGATAAAGATTTACTAATAAGTTGAATTAATAAACGACATAACATACATGCTCAAAGCTGCAAGAGTTATAATTTCATAGCTCTATATGGTGAGTAAATGTGCAAAATGTAAAATTATTATGAAAACTAAAAAGCACAAATGCTAGTTTATTCCCCAAGAAAATAAAATCCTCCGATGTGAAATTTATGACATAACAGTGCATAGAAACAAATTACAGTATTATGCACATAAATTCTCAATGAATCAATTTTGTACAGCTTATATTTGACAAGACTAACTCCTTTTTCCCACTATTTACGTTACGGACTGTTCTCAATGAATCAACTTTGTACAACTTTGTACAGCTTACATTTGACAATACTAACTCCTTTTTCCTACTATTTACGTTACGGACTGTTATCAATGAATCAACATTTACAGCTTATATTTGACACATATTAACTAATTTTTCCTACTATTTACGTTACGGGCTGTAGTTGCATTATGATTCTTTAAGTAGAAATTATCAAGGTAATAGTTCATTAATGGGCAATTAAATGTCATTGTGGCCAATTTCAATTTGTTCTTAATAAAGATTTAAATCAAAATATCGATTCAAACATTGCTTAATTCTTAGGCAACTAGTGTTTTTATTGTAAAGTCCACAGTAACGGACTGGTGTTATTTTTATCAATACCATTTTTATATGAGTTTGCACAAATGTGCTAAAAGCTGCATCAATATACTAAAAAGTCCATGAAACGTTACAGAAATATGGAAATTCAAAACGTAGTCCATCATACATTACAGCAATGTGCAAATTCAAAACGCAGTCCATGAAACATTACAAAAATATGCAAATTCAAAACGTAGTCCATGAAACATTACAGAAATATGCAAATTGAAAACGTAGTCTATGAAACATTACAGAAATAAGCAAATTCAAAACGTAGTCCATCATACCTTACGAAATATGCAAATTCAAACGTAATTTATGAAACATTACAGAAATATACAAATTCAAAACGTAGTCCATCATACATTACAGAAATATGCAAATTCAAAGCGTAGTCCATGAAACATTACAGAAATATAAAAATTCAAAACGAAGTCCATGAAACATTACAGTAATATGCAAATTCAAAACGTAGTCCATCATACCTTACGAAATATACAAATTAAAAACGTAGTCCATGAAACATTACAGAAATATGTAGATTCAACAGGGTTTGGTCACAGTTACCTAATTTTGGCACGTCTTTGCTGTACACCACATATTTATCTACTTCCTCTTTAATGGCCATGTTCTTACTTGTCCTTTTCGCCCCTTCTTTATTTTTCTTTAAAGTCGGAATTTCCGAACTGTTATATATTTATGGATAGGAATTAAACAGCTTTGATGTGCAAGTTGTGTCAATTTAAAGTCTGATGCCCCGTGTTCTTCATATATTTTATTGATTCTAAACTTTGTTTCTTTTTTTCTACACCGATTTTTAATTCTTTTTTGTTAACAGTAAATGTTATTTCCGTATTTACATGTGTATGCCTTTTTCCTCTTGTTGATATACTTTGGTTTCTGTCTCTTCTGGACCATACTGAGCAAGGTGAAAAATAAAATAGGTGCATAGCCAGTTTTCTTGTTTAGTTTGTATTGGATGATCACAGCCTCTGACAATGATCGCCTATGTTGTTAAACATACTGTCTAGACGAAATCCTTCAAATGGCAACAGATGATCTCCGCGCAATTTGATCCTAATATATTTGATGTTATAAACTATGCTTTGGGAATCAGATATCTTGATTCATCAAACATGCGTCGATACGAAGCCGAGTGTACCCACCTATTAATTACAGAACCAAGTCCACTGAGACGATTTAACTTGATCTCCGCAGGACGTTGTGACATAAAATCGTTTTGCAATGACCTCGCTGGCACACGTCGATACTATCTAATTCTTATCTACGTTAGCCACTGGCATGTATAAAATATTGTTGGACAGAATATCAATATGGAGACGATTTTAGAGATTTTTGAGGTACCTCATGGTGTTATTTAGTCAATATCTTACATTATGCGCGACCTTTAATGCTTAGTACAAATCATCGAATTTGGTTTGGCACCGTTTGGTTTATTTTCACTTTCCACAAGACCCACCCTAAGCCTGAGAGAGAGACAGACAGACAGACAGAGAGAGAGACAGACAGATTGACAGATTGACAAACGCAGCTAGAGAGAGATAAATTATAAACATATACCAAATAGTACTATCACTAGATTATGTTCTAAAGGACATTTGCTTGATGATACTAGTAGAATTTGTATACTTTTATTGCTGTTGCGCATCGACATGAATACTTTCCTCATTCTTCTTTTTCTAACATATATATATATATATATATATATATATATATATATATATATATATATTAAATTGAAGGAATTGTGAAATTTAGAATAAAAGTCTAAATTACCTAGATTTGTGGTAAAAAAAAATTGCTTCAAACTACACCTGTATTTATAATTATGTGCGTGAATAAAATTACCTAAATGTATGAGGTGCTAAGCTGACCACGTTAATTGAAATTTGGTAAAGTAGCTAGCGTTCATCAAGAAGCATCTACAAATTTGTAAGCGTCTCACTGAAATTTGGTAAGATAGCTAGTGTACATCAAGAAGCATCGACAAAGTTGTAAGCGTCTCAATGAAATTTGATAAAGTAGTTATTGTTCATCAAGAAGCATCTCCAAAGTTGTAAGCGTCTCACTGAAATTCGGTAAAGTAGCTAGTGTTATTAAAGAAGCATCTAAAAAAAAGTTGTAAGCGTCTCATTGGAATTTTTTTAAAAAATGGCTGGTGTTCATCGCGAAACATCTCCAAAGTTGTAAGCGTCTCACTGAAATTTCGTAAAGTAGCTAGTGTTCATAAAGAAGCATCTAGGAAGTTGTCACCGTCGCATTGAAATTTGTTAAAGTGGCTAGTCTTATTAAAGAATCATCTAAAAAAAAGTTGTAAGAGTCTCAGAAAAAATACAAGTGAACCTGACCATACAGTAAAATATTATCTAAGTCAACACAGCATAACATGTATGATACAGTTACCTACTTTAAGCCATTATGTTATTAACCAAGTCATGTCAAACATAGTAAGTTACATGATCACGTGATCAATAATAAGCGAGGTACAGCGAAAGGTAATTCACAGCGATGTAATATTGGACGGAGTGCATGACCCTCATCAAAGCAATTCATCATACCATGTTACATGCTATATGGCAAATAATCCCCTCCCCCACCCTTAACAAACAATTATTACCCCAGCCCACAAGAAGACATACGTTGTATTAAACTTAACAATGCTTCAAAATAACATAAGGATGTATACACAATATATTTGTGGTTCAAGAGTGAAAGATCAGATATTCAGCCAAACTATGACAACTGTTCCTGCTGTAGCAACTACAACTAATGGAATAATAATAAATTATTATTATTATTATTATTATTATTATTATTATTATTATTATTATTATTATTATTATTATCATCATCATTATCATCATTATTATTATTATTATTATTATTATTATTATCATCATCATCATCATTATCATCGTTATTATTATTATTATTATTATCATCATCATTATCATCATCATTATCATCATCATCATTATTATTATTATTATTATTATTATTATTATTATTAAAACATAATAATAATAAAACATAATGAGTAAAGAAAAACTAAACTCATCATTTGGTAATGAGCTGAAGAGTTAATAGAGTACTTGGTATGCAAGATGTGCTGTGCTCAATATGTGACTCACACATGCAAACGGGTATCAGTTAATTACTCCTTAACATTCAGTAGCTGAAAATGTGCTCTTGAAGTGTTCCACAAATTCGATTTCTCTTACATTTTATTCGTTCGATTGAATAGAATATATCTTGTCACGTCGAATATTTACAGTAGTAACAAACTGACGAGGTATAAATCGATGTTACTCTTCCAATATTCTGTTTTTAATATATAATTCTGACAAGACGAGAAATCAATGTACACATATGGAAACAAATTACAACGAAAACCTTTATCAGATATGTCGGTGCTTGATTTGCTATACTAAATTGATTTAGTGTTCGATTTGTTTTGTAATCATAAGAACCTAGTAATATCCCATGTAATGCAAAACAAAATTCATGTATTGTCTTCATCAACGTAATATGTTATGTAAAAGGATTTCAAATTTGCTGAGTCATTTAATTCATATCAGCGTGCATATAGTCCTTTGTAAGAACAAACAAATAGTCTTACAAAATACACAGGTCACGGTAAAGCAAGACGTTCTCGTGGTCGACCGTTTCTATCTCATCAACAGCAAATATTTTATAATTATCTAACTATGTACCACGTGACATTAAATATAGATCAATGACCATTTTTGAATCATGTTATTAAACCTTCACGTTCATTATTATTTATATTAAACAACTTATAAGCAAATTGCATGCCAGAAGGTTTAATTAAAAATGCATTCCATTCCTTGGTTGAGACTAAAATGACTTCAATAGAATAAATGTCTTAAAGTTTACCGAACAATTTATTTATAGACTGCTTAATAAAACATCATTATTCGTTTTATGTTGTTATTCAACATTTTGTCCATTAACCAGTATGAAAATAGGCTGCTAGTAACGATTGGACGGCAGCAGACTAAGTACTAAGTCGTTAAAACTAATGGCATTTAATTATGCTGTGGATATATTTTAAGGGAAAGAAGAAATAACTTTATAATTAATTTTCAGCCTAAGAAAAACACATCGGCATTATGTAATATTTTAAACTTTGGACATGTGTGTCATTGGTGTTGCATACAAAACTGATCCCCCTTACGAGTCGCAAGTTTTTATGGAGTTTATTTAACACATTTACACAATCTAAACATTCATGAAAATCGATATTATTCTTTAACCCATACATAAAAAATAATGATCTGAGATACAAGTGATGTATTCTTTGTAGAAATTACAAAATTGATTACAATGTTCTTCCATATAGAATCTGCATCATCATTTGCATTGTGAATGTGCTGAATAATGATTATTACGTAAGCATGATGCGTTAAATCAAATTCTGAATTCAACTAACAGTCTTGTATCCACAACCATAGCAATATTCATTTTGATCTCAATTGAAATTCGTCATCCGTAACAATAAATCTATCTTAGAAAGGTTTTTAACAACTACTTCGCAGTTTCAGTGTTATTGCAATATATAGATAGTGTGGATTTTTCATTCTTAATGATTTATTTTAAAGGCTTAATTCTTTTTCCTGTTCTGACAGGATGATTATTGTTCTTAGTTTTAATTCTCTGCTACAAACTATTAATATGGTCTATGTGTGTTGCTCTTTATTTGCGTTGTGTGTCTTTCTGTATGTTCTTTGCCTATTAACTGCGATTTTTGTACAACATTTGCATCAATATGTGAATAATTAGGGTCGACAGCTTTGTATTTGCTGGCATCCGTGTCTTGAAGGTCAGCAAAGATAAACACACGCATAGGAACAAAATTAGTTCAAGTTAAATTCAAAATTGTTCCGAAATTAATTCTTCAAGAACAGAATTTTGTGACTAATGAAAACAGAAATTACAGGGGAGAAACCTACCGTTTGGTGCCATGTTTGAAAACAGGAATACATTGACAAGCGCCGCCCCATGACCATGACCAAACAAAGTGACCCGGTCTTTGTCCCCACCAAAGGCACCGATGTTATCCTTTATCCATGAAAATATCGCCAACAGGTCATAAAGGGCATAGTTTCCTGGTGCATTGGCATCTCCTGTACTGAGGAACCCTAAAATGTTAAATATTCTATTAATTTCACTTGTGAGCAAATCTACATTTACTTGAAAAGGTAATGTTTAACCAAGCCGTAATTTTACTTAGACTTTTTGTAAGACATTCAAAGCATTGATGATATAAACTTTGAATTGCACTATTTAAACCAATAATGCATTTTCTAATTTTCAGACATTTTACTTCAACATATTTCTATAATATTTGCACAAACATTTAATATTTAAACCGACCGTACGTTTAACGATACATTTTGAAAATATAATGATACTATCCTTTAGCTGGTCCTATTGCTTTCAGCACAATCGGCAGTTTTCCAGTTCTTGAATATAATCCAAAACATGTGACAACACCTATTGTCTCTGATGTTACAGTGAGAATTAAAACCAAACTATGAGGATTTAATAGTTACGTCCTCATCATAATCACTTCCAAATTGTGTTACATTGTTTTGTGTTTTACCTATTGAGTATTTTCTGTCACTTCCACTACGTTTACGTGAATTAAACATTAGTTCTCATTTGATTGATACGATGTCTTTGTATTGATAGTTTAATTTATTTAACCGTAAAAAATTCAGAGAAAATATTGTTGTGAAACACCATGTTACCTTTATGGTGAAATACACACTTTACCTAGCACACCAAGTCTGTAATTCACGGTGACCACAATGACCTCGCCATAGCTGGCTAGGACGCTTCCATCATATGCATTCCCAGTTCCTATTTCGTACGATTCGCCATGTATAAATATCATTACCGGCATTAGCTTGGTATCATTCCATTCTGAAAGTTAAAAAAATATATGAAATATTTTTCTCGAGTGGCTACTTTTGAACTGTTAATCTGTTTCTTAAACATGTATGATTGTTACCTGTTTCCAAAAGGTACAAAATGTTGCATCTCCCCGGTTGTGGGAATATTCCCGAAATGTCTTGCTAATACAGTTTCAAAAATGAATGTTCTATAAAAGGCTGCCAAAATATGTAAACGGTCACATCTTTTAACGCACACATCATATTGTCTTTACAAAAATTACATTATTTAGAAATGTAAGCCGATGAAGAAAAATAACGATTACCATAAATGCGATGAAACGAATCTGAATACCGTTCCAAGATATGATGTCTTCCGATTCTGCTAATAAGTTTATTATTGATATTGAAACAAAATTAAGAGTGGACGAAAATATTATCTAAGTGATTGGTAATCCAAATTGTCAAATGTGTTTAAACATTTTCATTAAAATACATTTTTGAAAAAGGAACATTCCCAGAATAAATTGTATGACATAGATGAGAATAACAGCGGTAATAATAGTTTCCCCTGTGTATGTGTGTCTGTGTGTGATTTGTATTTTTAACGTTGCTTTAAAACATATTGAGTCATATCGCTACAGTTTATGCAGTGTGGTAGTTTATAGTGGTGTCCAGCAGTAGGGCATCATGCCGTAGACATGTAGCATGTCCCGTCTAGTCACATTATCCCGACACAAGGCCGATCAGTGGTAACATTAATCTCAATTTTGAGCACCTAGTAAGGAATCTGCTAGTACCATATTTTTTATCAGACTTTGGTATGACTCGGCCGGGGTTCAAACTCGATTTCTGCATCCGAGGCGAACTCTCTAATCACTAGACTGTGGGAGGAGCAGTTCATCCTGCATAATGTTAAGAAACCATGCATGATGTATTCTATTTTCGTTAATGAGTTACTGAAAATAAATCTCAAAATGTACATATATTTAGGAACTGGAAAAGGATTATTCTGCAATATTGTGAAACAGGTCGAAAAGTAACAATAAATCATATTCTTTTTATTGTCTGGACACTAAGACTACACAAATTTTCAACCAGATTTTAATGAAAGACTTATTTTGGCTATTTCTTCCGTTTAACCAATATTCCAGTGTTACGTAAATTAAAATATGGTTGAAACATATCTTATAACATAAACTAGGTAAATGTCTTGACACGATACTCCATATTCAAACACCATTGTTATGTACATCTTTACAAACCTTTCTTGTATTTCGAATACTCGGTTGCCATTTAGTTGAATTGGGAGGCTGGAGTCAAATCATTCACATAATATCTTGTCACTTTGTTTCGAACTTATTCAATGTAGTTGACTCAAAATTAAACATGTAATATTTTAATTTATTCATCTAAAGTTTTATTGCATGATTAATATTTAAGTTTGAAACGTTCAGGCCACATTCGTTTGCTGGTGTACGATTCATTTAGAAATAAACATAATGACTGTACATATACATATGGTACTCAATTTGCCATTAACGAGCATGCAACGCTAATAGTTGAATCACTATACGTTGCAGAATCTGTTTGAAACAAAAATGCTTATATCAAATAATATCATTATTTTACTTTATTTTGGTTACAGGGAAAATTGGCGTGCATTAATTACCTTGCGATCCAAATTCCCACTGCAACATCGGTGATGTATAAGAAGATAGAAATCGGATTTAATTGGCTTTCAATCAGTTTAAATGGATGTGCGTCGAGTTCCGTGTCAATGAATACTATTTTATGTTTTGACCCTAATAATGACTAAAATAAAGTAAATAGAAATATTGCATTGGTCAAACTGAAGAACGGTTACTAAAATACATAAGGATCTAAATTATAAATATTACGTTTCATACTCATATAATTAATACATCACAAAAACATGACAACAAAATTGTTTACTTTGCATAATAGCTAAACGATTTTAAATTTACTGCGAATTATACCGGAATGTGCATTTTATCAAACCGATATCGTGCCTGATGAAAAACGGATATTTATTTAAGAGTTTTGATTAATTCAGTATATTTAACTACTGACCAAACAATGTATTTTAACAACCAAAATCATTTGACAAATCTAAACAAACATACAATAACTGCTTAAAAGAACCATGCTTCTAATTTAGTTTGTATTTCAGTTCTGTTTCCATTTACTAGAATCATATGAGAGTCAGAAATGACACAATAAATTAAAGGAAGGAACATTTCCCTCTGCAAATAAACAAAACATCTCTGGAATATGACTATGTGAAGATAGAAATTATTTTATATAACGCTAGGTAGAGACAAATGGTGTAAACATGACACGAATGATACGCAACAGTGAAATAATTACCATCTCCACCCACAACAGTTAAATGTATCCCAAAAATAAACCTGATGCAGACAAAGAACATCTTTGTGATATGTTTTCCAATTTGAGTCAACAACAAAATCTCTCTCTCTCTCTCTCTCTCTCTCTCTCTCTCTCTCTCTCTCTCTCTCTCTCTCTCTCTCTCTTGTCGGATGAATGGATATTGTACAATCATGTAATATTGCCAATACATAAGCTATTGAAATTATAATTCTATGTTTAAACATTCCTGAAATAAAGATAAATATTTATACAAAAAGATTAAACGTAGGACCTGTACATGTCATTGCTATATGTGCAAGGCTGGTTGTTTTAAGAGGGTGAAACTTGATAAACTCCAGAAAGCTCTAGCAACAACACTTGTCTGAGGTGTTAATTGAAATACCTTGCTCAACTTAATCAATGGTTTTCACAAGATTTAATGCATTTTCACTCATAATGTAAGCCTTTAATATCTCTTTGTGACTAGGGGGAACGTAATATAGAGCTGAATTATAATGCAATATTGCCTATGTGCCTCAGCAGAACACTAAGATACCGAGTATATTACTCATGTCTGACATCGCACAATCGTAATATACTTCTACTGTTGATATGCATATTTTAAATCTCCTTTGTACTGGCAATAAGGTTAGTAGTCAATAACTAAGGTGTGACGAGCAAATGGCTTGCTGTAATCAACTAAAGGACGAAATCTTGGGACAAATGATCACCTAAATCGCTCTCTTAGGAGTTTCGAAACGGAGTCTGACGTAGATACTATAAACAAGATGTATCATTGGCCTCGAAATATAAGACGTTTCAACAGAAGGTAATACATTCTAAACACATCTTATTACATACAATTTAAGGACTACTAAAAGTTTCTGTAAACTATCAAACAACAAAAAGATTATTGTACAGACAAATGATTATTCAAGAGATGGCTGATGTGTTCTATTGCATACAACATATCACTTAATAAATTCGTTAGATGGCCTCTCGACATTTGGTTTGCACCTTTTCCGGATACTACATTATATAGTGGCAACTTGTTTTCCATATTAAAAAGTGTTTCCAACGCGGAAACGTAATTGGATAGCTCCAAGAATGTGTGATTAGGATTGTAACGTAGCTTTAACAAGTTTTCAGTCATATTGCTACGATGTCTGCAGTGAGGCAGTTTATAGTGATGTCTAGCACTATGACATCATGCCGCAGACATGTAGCATGATGTCCCATTCAGTCACATTATCCTGACACCAGGGCGACCATTCCTAACACTAACCTCTTGAGCTGAGCGCCAAGCGAGGCAGCGGTCAGTACCATTTTTGTAAATATTTGGTATGACTCGGCCGGGGATCGAACCCACGACCTCCCGCTTCCTCGGCGGACGCTCTAGGACCCAGAATGAAGAATGAGTATATTAAAATATTAAATACTCTACTGAAAACATGTACCACCACACACACACACACACACACACACACACACATATATATATATATATATATATATATATATATATATATATATATATATATATATATATATATATATATATATATATATATATATATATATATATATATATATATATATATATTAGGCAAATTACTTGCTTTCATTGATATTGAAATGCAAGCAGAATTTATCTTTGAAAGAAATGCCATTCCGTAAGACGGTATCAACTGACTTCCCTTATGGACGTTATTGGACTCGAATATACCCGGTTATGGTATAAACATTCAGTTTTATGCATGCAAGAAGACAGCATTGTATTGTTGTAACCCTACTCCTCACTCTGTTTATTGCAGATTACTGCAGGTAGGGGTGTACACCCTTTACTTTATACATGTTCATGGTATTTTGAGTAAATAACATTGACAAACGTTGGGTTTCAGCTTTAGTTAATTGTTAATAAATACAATCTTTGCATTTTCCTTTAGTAGTCAAATTAAAATTAAGAAAGCAAGTAAAGTAAATTAGTTAATTAGTTTATTAGTTAATGCTGAACGTTCGTGCGGACCATGAAATGTATATTGCATTAAAACGCATATTTTTTTTTTACATTTGCTTTTCCTATAACTATCTCGTCATTTGGCATTCATTATTTCATCGTTTACTTTAAGTTTTTAACATCGTGCTTTTAACGTTTATGTGATTTGAAGAATGCTTTTGAAAATACATTGGCTAATTGTTCTGGAAGGCTAAATTATATTTAGCGGTTTATCATTCACCGTTTATCGCTTCGGTTTCAGCGATTACAATTGCTATTTAACAAGTTATTCATCATTCGGAAGTTTACGATCCAAATGTGAGAGTCACTACTATGTGTTGTTCCTTCTACTCATCTACTTGAATCCTTCTTCGCATGTAGATCGTGAACCAATTTAACTTGATCTTCATCTAAAGATTCGTTTGTCATATGGACAAATATGTTGCGTTCACAAGCATGACTGATGGGTTCTGAGTTCAGAATCCAGATGAACCTCGAGTTCATTGCTTTACGGTCTCCAGGGTGGAACTACGTGAATTTTTTCAAACGTGTTCGGACGTGCTTTATTGAGTTAATTCTTTACGTTTATGTCATGGTTGTTTAATTTGCCATAAAACGTGAATGGACTTCCTAGAACAGAAATCAGTTATAATAAGTATACCCCCGTGAGATATCTATCTTGTAATACATTCAGCCCAGTCTGTTTAATACGTTTAAAGGCATTCAACACGTTTATCGCAAACCTTCCTTTCTCTTAGAATTGTTAACATATAGCCAAGGAATATGTGAAGACAATCTTTCACGTGGATGGATCAGTTGTGCTTTGAATTCATTGACACTTTATAAATATGATACAATAATAATTATGGGTTTAAGTCTTATTCAAATATAAATATGGTCTCAGCAAAACGTTTTTTTATTAATAAATATAATTCCATTATTACCATAGTCTGCATGCTGTTGTAATCCTACGATAGTCAAAGTTTTGGTTACTCCCACACTGTCCTAAGTACTCGAACCCAATTACGGAGAACCAATAACTCCCTCACATGTATCGTTAATTAGTCTTGATCAAACTAGGTAGGATTTGAGTTATTCTTTCTGTATTTGTGTCCTGGAATAAACGACAGTGGATAAAATGCAACAATAAATCCCATATCCTAATTGGACATCGATATACCATGTTTCGTGTAATCTTCTTTGTTTGATGACTGGTTCAATCAAAAGAGAAACTGCAAATTACTGACGTTAAAGGAAAATGTCTCCTAATGGCTTCCTTTTCTGAGAACAAGAGTAAAATTAATGAGCAACAAAACTATGGTATATAAAATGGCAAGCAGTCAAGCAATTTTCTAGGATATATATATAGCCAAGGAATATGTGAAGACAATCTTTCACGTGGATGGATCAGTTGTGCTTTGAATTCATTGACATATTCCAGTAGTATTATATTTAATAACTTCTATATTAACTTGAAATCATCAACCGTTTCCTCCTGACACCAATTATATTTGGACTCTCATATGATCCAAATTTCACATTTCGTTGTAACTGGAATTTTTTAGAATGAAAAGAAAAAAGTTCAACCTGTAAACAAAAGTCTCGATTGAAACGAATGCTCAAGAGAACATCTGTGAAATATTAATTTTATATAGAATGTAAAAGAAGTAGAGTCTTATATTTGAACAGTTATTCAACAGTAATCTTGTCTGAATTATATGGTGCCTAATTTTATTTTATGACAGACCAGTTTTTTTATTTATTATTTAAATCTCTTCCCTCCGGCAAAGGTAGTAATCACCATTAGCCTAATAAGCGAAGATGAATTAACTCCAAAGAAGAGACAACAGATTGTTGCGGACATTTTTTTCCATGGTTTCTAAATGTCTTTTTTATCTTTACCTATAAAAAACGACATTTCCTTTCTGGCGCGTCAATCATCTAACCAAGTACCATGCTTTATAGGAAATTTTCAATCTCTTGATCTTTCAAGTTTCGCGTGCATAGCAAGAAACATTCCCTGCTCATAAGATTGATTGCTTAGTACATGCCTGATGTACACATTAAAATCAGAAAAAGGAAACTAATTTTAGCGGAAAACAATTGCGCATCAAACTGTCATTTTCTGTGAAGACACGTTTCTTGTGCTGCAATTATAAACGTCAACGAATTAAGATTCTTGTCGGAACCTAGGCGTTACTCTCACATTGCACCAACATGTCATGAACATACGCAAGGCTGCATCTCTTGAATTGAGACGCATCAGTTCTTTCAGTTGATGCCACTAAAACACTTATGTGTTCATTAGTACTTTCAAGACTGGACTATTGTAACTCAATTCTGTCTGGTTCGTCACAATATTTACTCCAGAAACTTCAAAAAGTTCAAAACACAGCTGCACGGATCATCTTTAGAGTACCTCGATCAGAGCACACCTCACCACTGCTCTGTACCCTACATTGGCTATCCCTTCCATACAGAATCAAACACTAAATTTGTTCTCTGTGCTATGTTTCAATGACAGACTTCAGTCCAACATACCTATCAAGCCTCACCCATGTGTATACACCAGCTAGATCCTTACGCTCTTCTTCTGATAATCGTTAACTCATTGTTCCCAAGGTGAAAACAAAGTCATATGGACTACGTTCGTTTGCACACCAGGGCCCAGCGACGTGGAACGACTTGCCCATTGAAATTAGACACAAAGACACGGTGGTCCCTTTTAAGAGTGCTCTTAAGACTCACCTGTTTCAACTGCAGGGACAAACTTAGCGACCTAATCATGTTTTGTATCTTATATGTTTTCAGCATGTTTTTATGTTTTCCAGTTTCATTGTTTTTGTCATTTGTTGTTCTGTAGTGTAGTCATATCATTATTGATGGTGTAAAGCGCTTAGAGCTTCGAAAGATTAGGCGCTATACAAAGTCCTCATTATTATTATTATTATTATTATTATTATTATTATTATTATTATATCTAGCATTGTCAGCTAATGTTATCTTATTTAGACCCATTGCTTAAGTACAGAATTTGATTTTTTTAAACCTATGCGAAAAGTTGTTTGTTGATTAACATGAACTGCCGCCAGGTAATACTTTTCAGAATAGGTATATAGCCTTTGTGTAACTATTTTTCGACACATCAATACATAATAATTGAAAAAAAGAATTAAATCTGAATATTTTCAAATATTCTCATTTGTCAGGCCCCTCTCTCACAGCGCAAATTTCCATGCGCAATTGTTGGACCAAACAAAAATACATTCTGATTTAAAACATATTTTTCGTGTAAAAACAAATGACTAACATTTTAACTTTGAAACATAAAATGTTATAACTGAATAAAGTTTAATAACAATTGATAGTAAAAGATTGTTTTGGTAACTGTAAAGAGTCAATGACAGGAATATATTGAAAGTTGCTTTTGTTAGTTATAGCATTATACCTTAGTTGGATATATTTTCGTTGAAAAGTCTTTCGATCTGTCATCGTAAAAGTATTTTATGAATTATATATTAAGAAATATGTAAACAGGCATATAGAATATGAAAATACACCATCAGTATCAGTCCTGTCTATAAAGGACACTAATTTCAAAGGAATGTTTTGGGCGTGTCTTTTTTTACTGTCCTTTATACACCTGTACCATCTTAATAGTAGATGATGTCTCTCATACATCATGGTGTGCAAGCTTGGTTAATTTCAAAAATATAATTTTATGTGACGATGTTGGATGGTAAGATCAATACATTTTTAGAATGAGCTATTTTGGATTAGCCCGAGAGTTTCAGACATAAAGATTGGCTCTAAAATTTAAGACATGCCGCTTCCATTTTTACTTATAAAAATACCACTGATATCGTACTTAAAGAAACGTATTCTTTTACAATATACCAGTCTTATAATGTTCATTGTTTGTTATATTCATTGTATTCTATTCTTGGATGATGTCTGCTTTGATTTCAAGATCATTGTAGATTATTCATCGTAACTAAGTTAAAAATGTCTGACGCTCTTGTGAAACATCATTTTAGTATAGTAAATTCTTGAGACGACGAACATAACATATGCAAAATATCACACTAGTTTTAAACCATAAGCCTAGATTGGTCTCAAGAGGTAATCGAGAACAATGTACAAGGTTGTTCTCTACAGCTTTAACTCATCAAGATCCCTAACTCGTTTGGATAATAATGGAGTATAATCGGTGAACATGAAGACAATTATCAGATGACAACCATATTGCAATACCAATATCAAAGGCAACGAGATTTCCATGTAGGTAAACAACGTGATTTAAAGTAACGGCCCACTGCTCAGCCGATGTGGGATGATTTGAATATACATTACTTGTATGTTTGAAAATCAAAGAATGAGATAAGGTTTTCTAACTATAAAGTATCCAAATGAAATTTGCTTTGCTTCATGAATGAGATCTTCTTATGCAAATATTTTATACGGCTCTGCAAGCGGAGATTTCAGGTCTGCATATCTGTTTACCTAACCCATAAACCATGATTCTTTTAGCTTTGCCAACCAGACACAGATACACATATTTTCAAATTGATATGCCATTTCCTATCATCCACTATGCATACAGTGATGATAAAAGAAATAACAATTACTTTATAGATAATTTAAACGGAACGGTTTAAACTGTACTTGTCACAAAACGTACAAAATATTGCTTTAAATATCGTTCATAAATGCATTACTAATATCAGATATTTAACTCACAAAAACACTTGCGTGTTATGTTCCCAATGTATTGATGTTTCGTAGGAATTGATGTAAGCACGATGCTGAAGCATTTCTACAAAGGCTTTTGCAATAGTATTTTCCCATATGGACTTGTGGCATGCAATCTACTTTCCAGTTGTCTTTGGCGTACAATGCTGGGGTCATTGTGTTAAGAAATCGCCTCAACCATAATTAATAAAGAATTGGTTTTAAACGAACTGATCTAAAATACCCATGTTTATTTAATATTCTAACCGAACCAAAGTTTGGCATGATTGCTTACGCTCGGTTTCAGGTGTTTATGTCATTTTATTCTGTTTTCGCTGATTGATCTGTTGTGGCAAATGCTCAGCATGGTCATTCAAACAGCAAAGAAAGCATTGATGTTACATCCAAAATATATGTCAGACGTTGCTTGCTCTGCACATATCTTGTATAAAATGTGGGAACATGAATATGTGATGAATCTGTTCATTCATTACGTTCTTTCAATTAAACGTGACGTCATTAAATCTGCATGTTAAAATTGATAACGACGACTATTCTGTAACTAGATATTGCTAAAATTCACATTCTTTCGAGAACACCAAAATGATTAGTTTTTGGTTTTTTGTGTCTCACAACACATTGTTCATATTTTTAATAAATATCACTGTCTTTTCTTGCATTGGTCCTACTATTTTTGTTAATAATTTTGCTATACCCATTGTAATATCCATTTAAACAGATACCAATATCATAATTTAGGGTCAGTTTACATCATTAGGTATAAACCGGCATCAAAAAGCGAAAGACGACTACATCGCAGAGTATATAACGTAGCTGGACCTAATCATTTTTGGCATGTACACACTAATCATTAGCTGATTACATAGCATTTTGTCATTGTTGGAGTCATTGATGGTCTCAGTCGCTTCCTTGAATGCACAGATAAAAACAAAGCTGAAACTCTCTTCAAGTGTCTATTAAGGGGTGTGCAACCTGGACTACAGTTAAGAGTCAGCTCTAAAAAAGGCATGGAAAACACTAAAATAGCGGACTACATCCTTAGAGGACATGGACCAAATCATGGTAGTATGATTGCAGGGAAAAGTGCGCATTAAGCGTTTATGGACAGATATATATTAAGGGGTTCTTAGTTATTATTATGATAACTTCTTTTTCATGGAAGATGAGGGGATATGGGGCATCATTAATGATGTACAAAGTAACTTAAGGTCGATCCATCTGTGAGAACGCACCATAAAAATAAAATTCGAGAGATACAAAGATATGCAGGATTATATGTCTAGTTCTTTGGAAGTATACTAGTTCGTTCCACGCAGCATGGTCAATTTCATCCTATATGCATCACTAACTCAGTACATTTTCAGGTCAGCGTCATTAAATGTAGATAAAGCAAACCAACTAGTTTTAAATACTTCGTGTGAAATAAATTATAGTATATAATGTTAGCTACATCTAACTGCGCTGACCTGAAAATTGACTGTGATACAGATATGATAATATTCTCAATGATGTGTGAAATTAACTGAGACGGAAATTACTGAGCCATGCATATAGACTATAGACCAATTCATAGCCTCCCATCTCTCAAAACAACGGAAAACAGTAATATCCAGAAATGTGTTATGAGAAACTTGCTTTATTCTAATTTTGTTAAACATCTCCACTGTGCCACAGCTGAATCAAAAATATACCTTCAATATTTAATGACAAATAACGTACTTACCAGCCAGAAGATAGCATTTATCCCGTAACATCAGTCATAAGCAAATTTCACTGTATCACTTGCCATATTTCCAATACAGAAAATAACGTGTTTCAAAGATACCTTGAACTTGAATGTTTAGCAAGTGGTTATCCGTTAAGGTCCGTTTTTGGAGGGTCTTTTATATACGGGGGTAATTTTACAATCAGTTTTAAGACCAACACAAGTATGTCACAAATAGTTTCCCCTTCTCCAAAGAAATAGAGAGTTATATATGATAGTGACACGGTTCACTAATTACCTGTGAAGAACCCAAGCACGGACACTCATGCTACATGTAACGTTTCGTTATAATAATAGCTTATACACCAAAACAGATGTGTGGGTCCAGTATCGTCAATATAGTTGCCTAAATTTTAACTGATGAAAAAGAAACATTTTCTTGCAATAAATATTAACTATTTATTGTTAATTTCATATAACATACGTATATTAAATGTGATATTACCTCAATACCATGCAACGTTTTATGTTGTTATATATATATATATATATATATATATATATATATATATATATATATATATATATATATATATATATATATATATATATATATATATATATATATATATATATATATATATATATATATATATATATATATATATATATATATATATATATATATATATATATATATATATATATGATGCACCGCATTAAACATTTGCGCGTGAACTATATTGCACAAATGAAAGTGAAGTTCTTTTTTTACTTTAAACGTAACTAATGGGTGAGAAAAAAATCTACATTGAGGTTTGAACATAAATAAGAAAGGTCCCAGTCGCGGGAGTTACATTAAATGTCATCCCACTTGGGCTATTCTCGTGGGGAGACAAATAATGTTACCCTCCTTGACTGGGATTTCCTTACCACAGTCCAAACCCTAACATAGATTATTTATGTATACAGCAGGGCATATTAATACCTTGATAGTTCACGGCAGATGCTGAAAGCACGATATACGTATATGACGCGGAAGACAATCTGAGACCAATATTTGCGCGAGAATGAATCACAACGGAGGAACGATGTCAACAAGAATTGAATTTAAAGTGTCCCAACAACTGTGTCACATCCAGTTATGAATTCATATTTAGAGAGAAGCTGTGTGGATTATAGAACAGTACAACATGACACCAAAAACACCACAGAATCTTCTGTGAATTGAAGAAAAATTAAGATCCTCTACTTGTTTCAGTTGTGGAAACTAGATGTTAAAAGATAAAACGATCAATGAGACCTTAAATGTTAATTTTAATTGCATTGAAAAATATTCAAATATATATGATTTAGAGCTCTGTAGTGTTTTAAACAATTTACTCTCTAAAAATCTAACGTGCTTCTGATGCAAAATAAAGTTCAGTTAAACGTTTTGAAAATATGTATTAAATGTATTCTTTTACAAGTTTGCAGTTCAGCAACAAGACGATATTGCACATCATATATATATATATATATATATATATATATATATATATATATATATATATATATATATATATATATATATATCTATATCACAGACGTCAAGATTAATGGTAGTCATCTAGTCCAAAACTAGTTCATTTTCTGTCTGACTTGTTATTTACATCATTTCAATAGTGCGATGGCTAATTACTCTTATAACGAGTCTGACAATACGTTGTGTGAAGGACTAGTGAAATATTTAAAGATCAGCAGGGCAAGTCCATTTCTCACTCTACTAGTCCTAATGGCTACAAAGACATTTGATTTTTAGTTCTAGGCATGTAGCTTGCTCAGTTCAAATGAACATTATGAATCAAACAATTTGAAAAATGAGACACTTTTATGCATTTTCTGATTTTTATTTCTAAGCGAGCACAAAGTAACATTCCATTTATAATATGTAAACAATTATTGCTTTATTTCAAATACAAAATAGTGATGGCCAGTAACTGAATAGAAGAAAAAGGAGACCCTTGTCAGTGTTCCGGCCAAGTCCTCATCAATGCATAAGAAATGAGAAAATGTTGAAATGTGTTAAGTATAGCACTCTACCATCCATATAATATCTATTTTATGCTACTGCAATATACATGGTTGCATAGTCAGTATTTGTTATTTTGCATTATAGTTTATATATACAGTGCCGGATTAAGGCTTTAGAGTGCCCTGGACACAGCAACATAATGGCCCATAACTATACTGCCTCGTCCACAGATATGGTTACAATACTATAAACACATTAACCCCTGGAGGTTTTTGTAGTTTTCGCATGAAATGCGAGTAGGAAACAGTTTTTGGGGCTATTTCTGAATACATTCTAATACATCGACTTCCAAGCGATTTTCCATTTGCACCATGCCTAGTTGTGTTAGAAACATTGATTTCCATTGGTTATTTTGCTTACTAAGAAAACGTTGGAGTTCATTTTTCTTTTTCTTTATTTGCATAACGGACCCACCATTTAGCTATCGAGACCAATCTTTATTCCAAATGTGCACAGTATCCTACTTTTTGCACCTGTATGTGTGCCGTTCAGACTGGTCTGCCTTAACTCTGAAGCCAAGAAGTCAAAAATCTGGACAAACAAATCAGATTCCATCCAAGGGCGAATTTTGTGGAGAAAACAACTGATCTGAAGAATTAGGTTTATTTTGTAGTGCCACTAAAACGTCCAGATTAATTGGTATCATTATTGAGCTCAATCTGTCTAGCTTTTTGCAATACCACCCACTTTAGTCTATTATACATCACATTGATACTGCAGAACTCGGCAGTAGGCTACAACGTCCTGCCACATAAACGCGGCGCCAGGGATAAATGAGTTAACAACACAGCTTGTGAAATCAGGCCATTATATATATATATATATATATATATATATATATATATATATATATATATATATATATATATATATATATATATATATATATATAGAGAGAGAGAGAGAGAGAGAGAGAGAGAGAGAGAGAGAGAGAGAGAGAGAGAGAGGGAGGGAGAGAGGGAGGACTTCCTTATCTCTCTTTACTAAATACGGCAACACGATTATATTCTAAACTCTAAAATTCTTATTTATTCATATCACTCCCTGTTTATCACAACTACAATAAACATTGTACTTAAAGAAACAATGTACTGAAATAAACTTTAAATGATCATATCTCTAAGAAAAGTACAAGCGTATAGATCTAGTAGTCTATAGCGATCGCTTCACTAGCCTCTATGTATGGCCTATCGTGTGATGACAAATTGTGTTGAACCGGCAAAAGCGTCCAAACCAATAACCATGATGTGATAATAATAATGTGTAAGATTGCATACCACGGTGATATTAAATGTTACCTTCTCATCGTTTAGAGCATGGTTTTCGTTTCTTAACATATAGCAACACAAAACATATCTATAAAGATCTACGTAAGTCTAAGTTACAAAAACAATTATTTTAATGTTAATATGATTCGATAATTTTATAAAGTTAGATCAATGGAAACATACCTTACTAAGTAGCTGGTGTTCATTTATGTATGGAACACTTTGGGAAGGTAGTAACACAACATAACCTGGAGACTAGTTACACTTATAGAATGAACATTTAATAACAAATTGGACGATAACGTGCTATGCGCTTACTTTGCACATACACGAATGAACATTGGAACCAAATGAATGAACAAAAACTGTGGGACTAGTTGTAAATATACGAATGCACATATAACACCAAAATGGGTGATACAAGAACTTAACATGAATCGAAATTTAAGAGCAATTAATGATATTTATCCAATGTAACCATTAGGTTGATTACACAAAAAAGAATTGTGTCCATCAATTGATGTACACCAATTAATTTTATTAGCAGTGTCCATGAGCTTCCTCTCTACTTTGAATGATTTGAAAATTATGAATAAACAAAGACATTTAATATTCGTGTGGGGAGCATGGAGGCCTGCACATTCAGTCAAAGGGATGCATTGGCCCCACCTAATGATGTCATCTCTAAACATGATTTGGTCTACATGCGTAAAACAGTATGGCTGATCACCACCTGTATGCTCCCAACCCCTTCCGAAAGTATTTATGCGAGTGCTTATGGCGGAGAGTAATATGGTTACACTACCAATGCCATGATTCTCGGTTAGCCTATTTAACAATAGGATGATAGATATCATCTTTTAAGACGTCTTGTTGTCACAGAAAGCAATGTATATTCAAGCATATTCAAGCCGACGAAAATATACACAGACTGAATACTTGATATAAAATCATCACATACTCAAAAGGTTATATATTCACCAATATTATGGCTAGTACATGGGACACTGAATGAAATATTTTAGACATATTTAAAGGATCTTCCCACAAATGGCATGTCTCCCCGAATCAAATATATAACAATGTCGGTGAGATTCTCCATTTATCAAGATCACTATGAAACTGAATGACAGTCATTGAGAATATATTTTGCGATAAATAGTATCAGTACCAGGCTACCTTCGTCATAATAAACTCTCTCTCTCTCTCTCTCTCTCTCTCTCTCTCTCTCTCTCTCTCTCTCTCTCTCTCTCTCTCTCTCTCTCTCTCTCTGGGTTTCTTTCGTGTGTATATATCTTGGTACAGAAACTGGTGGCGATCGCTGTTTAGATTGGAAGTAGTGTGTAATCTGTTTCACAAGAGTGATGATACCAGAGTCAACAAATTTCTGTTTGGCCCCTTCGCTTTTGTATCTCATAAAGACGTTTCATACAAAGAAGTTTGCACATCATATAAGGATGAAAGCACGGCATATAAAGGCGCTTGCATATTATATCAGTACAAAAACGCAACATATAAAAAGGTTTCCACAACACATATTAAAAGTTCTCATCTTAAGAAAGCTCTGGCGTTCCATAGAAGCGGGTATCAAAGCAATGTATCCTCTATATGTGTTGTGCGGATAATAATGTCAACGTATCAATTGCTTATATTGATAAGTCTGGTTTGTGTTTTTTGTTGTTGAAACAACAGATCGTTGAATTCGCCCAGCTGGCAGTCAAACATAAACACGTATTAACTACATGTGGTCTGGTGACCACTAGTATCTCTGAACAAGCCATGTCGTAAAGGATTCATAAACATTCACGATGTTTATACCTAATATTAACAATTCAAATTGTCATCAGTTCAAAATGTTTCATTGAATTTACGTGACATTTTTAAAATATACCTCTATTTGTTTGCACTTTGAACTAACGGATGCATTTTAATAAAGATGTTTAAAAAATGGTATGCTAATATGAGTGTAGACCTTTATGGACTCTTAAAAACTAAGAACTATATGTATTAGTTTTAAAATATTTAAATAATCGTCAGAACAAGTAGCTATCTAAACATCTGTGACAAGACAGAGAAAACAATGTAAATAGACATTACGATTTTAAACATAGCCACCTACCTGCCTACCCGTCATTCTCCAACTACTGTTGAATAGGCCTTTAACACAAAATATGTCTGCAATGTATTAAATTAGAATCAAGTGCACACAGATGTAGTGACAACTTCAATAATCCAGACCCGTAGAAGTTTTGATACCAACGTAAGCCGTGTAATCATCATTGAAAGTCTGTGTTATCGTTCTGAATAATGCCCCTACTGTCCGATGTCAACGTCAAAAACAACAAAATAACTAGTAAGTATGTATTGATAAAGCATTGTAAATATTTTTTGTCCGCCTTACATTTAGTTTCCCTATGAAATTAATATGTAATCACTGTATTAATGTAACACCCAGTGCAGACAGAGATTATCACAACCGGATCAATAAATATCCAGTAAATTATATGGTAACAGTTTAAGTCGTGTAATGATCTTTGTTTATTTTGCAATATATTTAATCGATCTGAAGAAAACCACTAATCAGATACAGCACATGAAAATATTGATACATTACAGCACGTGAAATGATTGATACATTACAACACATGAAAAGATTGATACATTACAGCACATGAAAATGCGACATTTTGCAATGATAATTCGTCTTTATTTTTCTTTTTGGACCCGTTTCTCCATAAGAGTTGCTAACTATTTTTATGCAAATCATCTCTTAGTATGTTTCATTAACAACAGCCATGTCCAACTTTGGTTTCGATTTCACAGTTTTGATAGAAATGGAGTTGCTGTAATATGCGTCTTCTATAAATATGCCGTAAGATTTTGTCCATTCTTAAATATTTTAATACCAAAAAAAATTTCTTTAGCGGTTGCGTTGATTTTGTGTATTTAATTGAAAACCTTTGCATTAATATGATAGTGTCATAGATACAAAACATTCACACATTTATGTACGTCTTGCTCGTGGTTCTGCAGAGCGAGGTATAACACATTTTGATGCCATTACACAAAGTATGGATTGTAGACTGTCAGACATGCTCTCAATTTGTACAAGATAGATATCAAGGAAGAACTTGACATGTACTGGTTAGTGACAATCAACATTTTAAGACTAAAGTCAAAAAGAAAACAATAGATAATGTTAAATCAAATGGTAATATAATTTAATTGTAATCTCAAGGAAATGCAACATCACACATCATATCTCTGCCAGCAACTAAAACTATATCAAGACGGATTGATAATGAGTAATTGGTAGACTGGACTAAGCAAGCCGACAAACGACTGAGGAGGAGATGCGTAAAAAATGTCAACTAGAAACATTCCTTTTTCAAACGCAAGTGAGAGAGCCAGAGGAAAAATAAACGTGAACTATATACATAAATTAACTATATACATAAATTAACTATATACATAAATTAACCTTCTTGATTAACGAGTCGGAGATGTTAACATTCTAACTAATGAAATGACACAATACAATTAAATGCAGGAAATGTGCAAATAGAGCTAAATATTATAAAATAGAAAGGTAGCTGATATGCAATGTAAGTTCTGTCGGAGTTCTCAGTTACAAATATAATATATGCAGTCTGACGTTAAAATATGAGACGAACAGATTAAGAAGTTACAAATAGAGAGAACGGCTGAAAGTGTTGAATGAATAAAAGCTTAAGACGTTTGACAAAATAGTATTAAAGGACATTACAAGAAACTATTGAAATTGTCAGAGAAATATTTAGAGCCATCTTTCTGGTAGGCGTAAGATTGCGTTAATTATGTAAAGATTAAACTGGCTACTATAAAGTGTAATGATAACAATGATGACTCTATCAATAGTTGGCTGTACATGTACTAAGTACATTTGTTGAACGTTGCTGGGTTCTGTATCCCCCACGACACATCTAACTCATACACAAGTTAATCTCACGTGCAACTACGCCATCTACAAAAAGATTTATTCCATCTTCTTCTCCATCACCTCCGATGTTTAGTGAAACAATTCATTTAAACTAATTTATTCATTCTTTGAAAGATTATATCGCACTGATCTGTATTAATTAACGAGACAAGTTACAGTAGAGTACTTATTATATTCGAAATGTGAGATGTTAGTTATTTCAGAGAGATTTCCAAGCAATTTTTTTCTATCCGATCCCCAAACAATGTATCAAGTATATGTATATATATTATGTGCAAATTTAGGAATCAACTGTACAAACAGTTACCAATTATTTTCTATATTTTGATTTTACGTTTAAAAAAAAAGGAAGGCATGTCAAAAAGTCTCTCAAATGCTGTTTTTGTTTTTAAAAATACATTACACGTTATAATTGTATTTGGTCTCCCATTTTGCCTCCATGTTCGGTTATAATATGGATCGATACGCAGTTAGTTTACAACTGAAATTTATCTTAGCTGACCCCTTTGATGCAAAAATATTAATGAAGTTCGATATTAGACTGTGGAGTAAATTATAGCTGTTATCAGACATCAGAAAAATGTAAACTCATGTTCTTTTTTCTTCTGACGTTGAATCAATCAGTTTCACTTTGAACTATGAAAATTATCGATATTGTTTGAGACTTGAAAGTAAAATAATCTTTGTTAGAATCCAATTTATACAGTTTGTTTAGTAAACCATTCTTTCATAACTTAATCGATGTTACCCTAATCAACATAACGAGAAGGCACTTATTATAACCATTACCGTATCTTATTCGATACGAATTTTTTTTCATCAAACAAACATGGAGAATATTTGAATTTGTAAATAGTGGGGTTTTGGGAATGTTTCCGAAAAGCAGCTTTTAGGATGGGGCATTAAGTTGTGATGTTTTCTTTATTTCGAATTTAGCAAAATCACACTGAAAACAAAGTTTGCTGTCTCACAGTTAAAATGGAGACTAGATTTGTTACTTATGGTCTTTATGACTGTTTTACGCAAAGCAAATTTTACTATGGAAAACTAACTCATGATATATTTTTTTGTTTTTCAAATGTAGCAACAGCTACTCAATTCACGGACAAAAACTTTCATCTGTCCTTGCTCGTTTTAGCGAGTATCTAAGATATTAGCGTGTGTTTCAGTATGACAGACGTTTCGTTCCAAAAAGAGAAATTGGTTACTGTTAAGAGCGACAAATATGTTTGAAAATATATTACCTTTAAAACGAACTTCCTGACAAATAAAACATAAATTACGTCTCTCATAAAGGGTCCGGATTTCGCGCGAACGCTTTTTAATAAAGGAGCTGCTCACAGATGTGGTATATCTTGTCTGATTGATTTCGTAGCTACAGAGAATATTTTCAGCTACTAGGTCGTGAGTTCTGTAATTTGTCTACCAGGTCAGGTGCACACAAATCTAAATGTACTAATGTATCCACGTGCAAATACATATTTTATTGTAGTTGTCAGTTTCAATTGTTCATAAGCACAGTACTTATATTTCCTTTAGTTTTCCAAAAAGTGTTTTTGATGCAGTGGCCCTTCTCACACATGCGACACTAAATTGTTTTCATTTCATCGATTACGTCGTTCAATTCTGTATTTTACCAATAAATAATTGAGTATTTACTTTAGTTTAATGTAATTGCATATGATCTCGCCATTACGCCAACTACAAAAGTTCAATTTTGTCAACATCTTTGTGAATTATGCATGCTCCTTTGCGCAACATATCCCATAAACCCATCTACGTGCATGCTAATCAGCCACACATATCTTTTGACAACTCCATATTTTGGACACCTTACTATTAAACACCCTTAATGCAAGGGTTTCCTTTAATACGACTATCAGTTTTAAATGATGCAATATTTTGATGATTTAAAAATTGTTTGTATTATTGCAATTAAGCACTGTTTATTGAATACTTAAACCAGAATGCTAAGGGTATTTAAATTATTGCAATTTAACACTATTAATTCAATAGTTCGATCAAAGCGCCAGGACATGTTCCTTTACGAACATCGTACCCTCGAATGGTCCAGTAAGTTTTGAATTTCCTGCATCGTAGCCTCGAATATAACTGATCTAGTGATTATATCTTGTGTACACACCTGCTGCTTGATTATTCTCTTAAATCGGTATCTTTTATTTGGCTTTTATGCACTTTATATCTTTCTTTGATTGGTTAGTTTATATATATATATATATATATATATATATATATATAGAGAGAGAGAGAGAGAGAGAGAGAGAGAGAGAGAGACAGAGAGAGAGACAGAGAGAGAGACAGAGACAGAGAGACAGAGAGACAGACAGGCAGACAGACAGACAGAGACACAGAGACAGAACGAGAAGTAATCACTCTATTCTGGTTTATTATTTATATTATGTTTTTATGTACCGCATTTTCATCGAACTTTCAGTGGATATATTTTGAAAATGTTTTTAAAATATATGTAATAGTTATCCCATCAAAACACTCGATTTTGCATTAGCTTTGCACGAACATTACGCTTTAGACCTTCCAAGTAAAGATATTTGTGAAGGAAATATATCTAAAATGTTTCTGATTTGCTTTCATTATGGTCCGTGTCGTTTTCTGAGTGATGTCACAATTGCTTATATATTACCGCCTTAATTTATTTCAGTACAATTTAAATATCACAGTAAACAGGCTGCAAAGAAGCATATAAGTAGAGGTAGACCATGAATTATAATCGTTCATTCCTTTATTTCCAGTGTGTCAGGTACAAAATGAGGTCCTTTATAATCATAATTCTGAGGAAAAAAACTGCAAAATATACTTGCTTCCATTCAGTGCATAATCGAGTATGCATCTACACATCACTAATAGGTGACATAATATAATATTTTCTGTGTCAGTTTGTTCTTCCGTAAATATATCTATCCATCCGTCTTTTCTACTGTCCATATCTTTTTAACTAATAGCAGTGTTTGGGCTCAAACAATTATCAGCTACAATATTAATATTTGTTCCAGATATTAAAAACTTTCTACTTTCTGTTTCAGGATATAAATAACTTCGATTCATGTTAACATCTTCACATAATGAATAAATATCTAACATTTTTTATCTTTTACTATGGATTTGTTACTGGTCAAGTTTTTAAACGTCTCTTCTTGGTGTATCATGATTATCAGAGTGAAGTGATTTCAGAAAGTCAAAAGCCATGCAATATTACTACCTACATTTAATTATGTTGACAAAAAGCTTTATCTACTTATGAGAACAAACCGTCTTGGTCTGCGTCGTCTGTGTGTACCATTTTTATCCGATCGATTCATTGTGGCGTTTCAGTGTGCCAACACTATAAGCCTATATAGTGCATTAATAAAGTTATATGGAAAATAGTAGGTTTGAACAAATTACTACCAACGAGAGATAAAATTTAAAAATAAACTACAACAATTATATGGCGAACACATGTGAAGGTTTTCGATCAACATCGGATGAATCTTGGACGCATAAAGGGTAGTTTGATAATAAAGAAAAACGAGGGTGATTAATACAGCAACAGGTGGTTAAAAATACCTAAAACTGGATTGTATAAAGTTATATTTTAGGGTAAATGTTCACTTCTTTTAAGAAATTTAAAATGCATGTGTCAAAATGTTCCTTTATTTGCCGAACACGACCGCGTGTAGGTTGTAGATCGAAATAATACATCATTAAGTATTTCATAGCCAAGGGATCATTGCAAGAAACGCATACAGGAGGGTCTTTACCCGTTACTAGGCAGGAATGGGTTTTATAATTATGAATATTATGTGCATGTATATTTTTTATTTTATTTTTGCAATATTAGTTTCAACAAAGGTCATTTAGTTGAAAATGCCCTTCTCATTGTAGTTTGAACTATAAGCCATTATAATTCGTATTACATAGTTTCATTAATAACGTTTCAAGGTCGATCCATTGAACAGTTCAAAATAGCATCATGGATCCAACAAAGATGTTGATCCTGATAGAAACGTTTGATTGTACTAGTTCCTGATTTGCTATTATTGGATCAGCTGATTTGTTTTTTGAATTTGAATATTTATATATCACAATGATTCATATTAAAGCATCCATTTTATTTTCGTTACTGCTTATTAAATGAGGATATAAATTACGTTGTACGCATAAGTTCTCATTCTTATCATTGCTACTAGAGTTGGAAAAAACATATTCAGTAGTTCGACTTATTCAATAACGTAAAATCATTCGTTGGAACTACGGTGCTGTAAGATTTATTAAAACATACTACGATATATCAATAGCTGTACGGATTGATATTACTATTGGATTTACTTAGAACCACTGAAGGACACTTGGATTTAAAACAATGCGACTCTTCTTTGGTGTTGGTAAAACAAGGTCAGCCCAGTTGTTTTCCGGACTACCTTTGGAACGCATTCAGAATAATTGTATATATTGGAATCAATAGAATCTATTGAATTTGTATTAATTCATTGACCACCGAACGCTTTTTCGAATTCTTGTTGGTGTTGCTGTTTCTTGTTTAAGAACCTAGGTCGTAATATTATCAATTTGTATAATTGCAGTGACTATTTTGTTCCAAAGATATAGGTCTGTAAGAAGGAGACCATTTGCTCACGGTAGGTTTGAATTTGTTATTAACAGCGCCATTCCACCAAGCCGGCCCCTCCATAATTAATGAGTTTTATACTAGGTTTATCAGTGTATGGCATTTTCAGATCAGATGGTTATATATTATAAAAGGCCATTGTCTGCTTTGTGTTACAGTTAATACTGACACGACCTGGTTACCAACAGTACGCTATACCGCGAAGGTAAATACCTCTGTATGTCTGATGAGGATATTGGTAAAGAGTGGATTCACCAACATCATATTGTAGAGTGACAGAAGTACTGAACGTGAATTGGAGACGATGATATAGTTCACAATATGTTTGGTTTCAATATATTTCGGGGCAATGTATATTGCCCTAATTTTGACTAGAAATATCGATGCGAAGTCTGGCAAGAAAACATTGGTAGTTTGATTTCGCTAATGATATCTTCAAAAGATTTTCGCTTCAGCTATTGAACAGTCAGGGTACATTTTTGGTTAGTTCTTAAATGCGGAGAGAAGTTCCTTATAAGAGTTATGACAAATGGAAGAATTTGTTTTGGGGGTTTTGTTTTGTTCAAGCAGCGTAGCAAACACTATTGTATGTTTATGTAGACAGGGAAGTGTTGCAGAAACAATACATTTTGATCTGGACCTAAACGTTTCCTGTATTGGCTTCACTAAATGTTACTAACTATACAGCATCTGTCATTCCATTTGAGGCATAATAATCTCACAAACCATAAAAGTTACACAAATTTGAATCTACGGAACAATAATACTTGTTCCAAATTCTTCTATCAAAACATTGAGAACCATTCAGATGTTTCATTAATCAGAACATGTCGGGAGAAGGGTATGTTTATGCCTTGATATGTCCTCAGTTTTAGTTTTATTATGTACATAGTCAAACAACATCACATCATCTGCCCTGGCAAATACAGTCCAATTCAAGTTTAACAGACGTTAACTGATAGTGAATGATGTTATCAGGACTATCGAGTGATACGGGGATACTGGTGGCTTGCGGTGTATGAAGCCGGCAGATATATAAATTGAAAGAAATACTACTAACATTTACATTAACCTGACTCAGTGGAAAAATATAATTACAGGTTTGCATAGTAATAACCGATAATCCTATTACAGTTGACCCCTCCCCCCCACACACACATATATACATACAGTATGAATACGTAAGAATTTGTATTTGAAGGTTTTCATCTCCATGTACTATATAACATGTAAGAATATGTAAAGTGTCTCAGTAAACACGTTAAGTTCTCCTTCAAGCACTATACATATGGAACGAATTTACTTTCTCCAGATTCATTTAAAGTTCGGTCAAACTTTAGAAAGTTGTGAACAGGTCACGAGACAGGGCAGCACATCATAGCTTTGTTTATGCAGGTATTTGAAACTATTGCTAGTAGCCCATTTAATTGTTAAATTAATGTCACACGGTGGGCTTCATAACTCTCAATCCTACCCGAGCCATCAGTGGCGTAGCGAGGATATTTGGCGCCCAGGGCAAAACACCCAAATTTGCGCCCCCGGCTGCCCCTGTTGCTCAGTTTTGTACCTTGTTTCCAAAACGAAACATAATCATTATCAGTCAGAATATAATTATTAAACTATTACAATTTAATTGCTAGAAAAAAAGTATAGCCTAAGCTAAATTCCCTATAAAACAATATTAGCCTATTTAGAAAAAAAATACCTAAAAAATTAATTATGTTAATTATGTCATCTGGACATTGCGCATAGTACATTACATTACATGTAGAGTTTTACAAAAGATTTTTATTTTCCTGGCCTTCACTGCTGAAAACTGATCAATAATATCATTAAAGTCAATTGTTTTTAGTGCTTCTCTCTCTACACTGAGCAGTGCTGGATTGCACAAACAGATATTATGTTACGAGCATACGGCCTGTAATGTACAGTCAAGGAGGTCTAGGCCTGTACCACGGACTGTATATTAATTCGTTTAACCAGTAGACCGCCCGCACAACTGTAATCCAGTCAACAGCTATACAGCAGACGTTGGCCAAAACAACATTGTTTGTATTGTGTTACTTAAAATAAGTGTACTTTTCAAGTTTCACTAATGGGTTCAATATATAATCCAACAAATCCATTGTTGATACTTTGGGCCGAATTTTGGGCGCCCATTTTGCTCCCCCTAGCCACCGGCGCCCGGGGCGAATACCCCACCTGCCCCCTCGCTACGCCACCGCGAGCCATGAAGGAAGTGGCCGTTGCCAAATTTGTGAAATATGAGAGCTAATCAGCCACAACAATACCATACAGACATAAACCAAATTTTCTTTAGGTGAATACAACCTGTTTACCCAGACTATATCCATGATCTTAGTTCAAATTATTATGTCTTCCCTTCCCCTAAGAAAGGAATTTGAAGATTAGGAAAGAATCGATCAGGTCATCAATGGCATCTGATCTCATTGGTTATTTCCAGACATTACTTCCATGATAAAGTGATTCATAGTGAATTTTTTAATCAACACTTTCTGCTTCCTTCTCGCCGCCACGTTATTAGTTGATATATGACTAAGGGAAATATTTGAAAGTAATATTCAGTAAATGGTATTTGACTGATTTATCTTTGAATTGAATTTAAATTAAAAAGATCGTTCCTTTAGCATGCTTTATGGTTGCTGTATATGAGCGATAAAATAAACAAGCAAACGTGTGCTGAATTGTCACAACTTTACACAACAAACGCAATTACTAAATCAGGAAGCATGGGCTCAATAACAACCGTGCAATCGAAACCAAAATCGGAAAATATCAGTATGCAGTTCGCAATCAAATAACAACAGGAAATAAAATGTCATCCTTAAAAGCCATTCATCACGCAATATCGACTTATGTTTGACAGTAATCTGTAACAAGTAACCAAATATTATTTGCTTTGAAAATTGTGGAGGCTACTGTTGAAGTCTTTGTTGTCTATTGAAATTATTCAAAGCAACATGCATGCCTAGCAAAGCATATGAAAAATCCAAGAAATGGTGAAATAATTTGGACATTTTGAAGTGCCTCGCTGCGGGTCTATCACACTTTCTTCATAAGTGCATATAATAATTTAGACGCAACAACAGCTAGGATAGATCGAGGTTCAAGATTGCTCAAGCAAAAATAATCCGTTACTGTGATATGTGTATTGGAAGAGTTGACAGCAACTTGATTATTTCCAGTTTTCAAGATGGAAGAATCGGCTAGAAATTGTGTAAATGCTGTGTTTTTCCATTTCCTAAAGAATAATTGACTGACCAATGCCGGTATTATACTAGCAGCAGAGAGGAAAAACAGACTTTCTCTAATTGGGGTATATTTTAAGCAAAATATTCTAAGGCTCCATTTGCCAAACTGAGACTTAACAATTTTAGAGTTCTGTTTGTCAAACGGAGCCTTCCTCAAGGGTAAAAAAAAAAGACGCCATTTAGTTGACGTTCACCTCCTCGGCTGCTAATGCGCTAACTAAATATTTGATCAAGTCCGATACGATATCTTGTCCGAGAGTCTGCTAAATTTATCGTTATAAATCCGTATGGGGCGGTTCTAGCCATACTAAAGAAATTTTTAAATTTATTAAAATCCATATCACCGTCACACCAGTAATTAAAAATATTTTGTAATGTGTATTTTCCAGTACCGTTAAATACGCATACTAAATTGCAATTTTCTCTTATTATACTTGGAATCTGTGCGTATTTTTGAGTAACATATATCACATCTATGTTTTTATGTCTGCCTCTGGAAAATATCATTGCTGGATTTGTTTGTCTTTCCAACATAACATCATCATATACGACTAAATTGTTAATACTTCCATCAATATCATCAATGTTCGGTGCTTCTTCGATATCGGTTATAAACTCAATGATATCATCACCGTTAATTTCTTGTGCGGCATCATTAAAATCCTTTAACACCTCATAACATCGTTGATCATCTACACTCGGAGCAATTATGTACAATTTATCCCACTTCATCCATCGAGTTATTAGATTAAGTAACAATTGTGTCTTACCACTTCCAGATGGTCCGATGATAATCGCACGAATAGAATTTGGTAACATTGCATGGTGTCTAATAGGTTTTCGTTGTCGAGTAGCTGAATAATCAATTACATTCATAACTGTTATATATAAATTATGGATCTATATTGTGTGAAGTGTAGGACACGTACTGGCACAAATGACTTGACGACGATTACAACGAAAAATAATCGATCAGCGCTTTCTGGTAAATGCGTACAATGTAGTACGAAAAAATTTAGATTTACTTCCACGAAACCTTTAAAAAAAAACGAGGAGGTGATATTGCAGCCAAATTGACAAAACTCCCTGGAACCCCATGGGCAAAGTACCCGGGAGAAAAGCACCTTCCAGGATATAGCTACTGTGGACCGGGAACACGATTAGATATCAGACTTGATGATCAAAATTTACCCCGACCCGGCGAATATCCAATAAACGCTATTGATAAGGCGTGTCATGCTCATGATGTCGCTTATAAAAGCAGCAATCTTCAACACAGACATCTCGCAGATGTAAAATTAATTCATGCGTTAAATGCTATTCCTGATAAATCCTTCAAAGAAAAGTTGGCTTCTTGGTTGGTAAAATCTGCTATGAAGGGTAAATTGATGTTAGGTGCTGGTAATTGAAAATGCTAGCATTTTAATATGGAATCTATTTATTATTCTCCGAGAGGATACTGGAGAGGTTACGCAGCAATCAATAAACTAGCTAGTGCATCAAAGGTGAAAAAAACTACAGCGGCAAACTGGTTATCTAAACAGGCAATATGGCAAATTTATCTACCAGCGCCTAAACAAATTAACTATTCGCATTTTGATGTTACAACACCTAATGAAGTTCATCAAGCTGATATACTATTTCTGCCGCATGACAACGGTTACAAATACGCGTTAACGTTAGTTGATATTGCAAGTCGATACAAAGAAGCAGAACCGTTAAAAACAAAATCATCTACTGAAGTAGCTTCTGCATTTGAAAAAATTTATCGACGAGGTCCTCTGCGCTGGCCAAATCTGTTACAAGTTGATCCTGGCAAGGAATTTCAAGGTGTTGTTACATCTACGATGAAACATCATAATGTCGCCATCAGACGAGGACACACTGCGCTACATCGCGATCAGGCAATTGTTGAACGGTTTAATAAAACCCTTGCTGAGCGGTTATTCGGATATCAATACGCAAAAGAATTCATACAGGATAAACGATCCCGTGAATGGGTCAAGAGATTACCAGCTGTGATTACCGCAATCAATAATGAGATTACTAGAACAATTAATATGAAACCTGTCAACGCTATTAAGAAGGCGTCTATCAAAATGGAAATCCAAGGAATTTCACAAAAAGAACCAATTCTTGGTAGTAATGTCATTGTAAGGTACTTATACGAACCAGGAGAGCTTGAGGGTGGTAAAAAAAGAGCTACTGATCCTATTTGGAGTGTCACTACGCATAAAATATCCGGCATAACACGATCTACGGGTAGACCTTCAATCTATAGACTGGATTCAACTGCTCCTCAGCGAGGATTTACACGCGAACAATTACAAGTGATTCCTGAGGATACTCAATTACCACCGCGTGGTCTTAACTAGCACCTAAGGTGCTGTCACCCCGGCGTCTGTTGCACTCAAGACAAGCCAACCTCACATTGTTTCTGACATGACCGAGATTGTTATCTTTTCTATCTACGGTGAATTGGCGAGGATCTTTATCCGACCAATTCCAACTCATTATACAATTACAACTCGCGCAGTGATTGTTCTGTTGTTGCTTTAGTGTCTTAATTAATTCAGTATCAATGTCAAATTCTCTTTTATTTTTTTTATCCTGTTGTTTATAACCAGAGAGTTTTTTTCTGATTATATTATCATCGGTGTGTATATTACTTATTGTATTGTCATTATCGTCAACAACAATTCTTCGAAGTTGGTTTATTCGCCGTACTCTGGATACTGCGAGATAAACTAAATTTGACCACTCAATATGATTATCTACTATCCAAAGAGTTGTATCGGATATAGTCAATCCCTGTGAAGAGTGTATTGTTGCTGCATAACCTAACGTCCATGGGGATTTATCAGCACCTAATGCATCTTTAACGACGCTGATATCAACCAGCACAATATCATTTAATACTAAATTCTGCTTTTGTTGTTGTCCAGGAATGTCAACGTCGATATTCTGCTTTCGTGTATCCTTAGGTCTATAACAGAGTGGTACTGGAAGCGTTGCAAATTTTTCTTTATGTAGCGCAAACAACTTCATCTGAAGTGCGTCTCTGACTATTTTTCTACTCGCGATTATTAAATCATTTGGCTTCCACATTTCCCAAAAATCATTCATGGGAGTTTCAGAGATTATTTCACGCGCTATTTCACATTGGATTTTATCCGGTTGTAATCTAATTAGCGCTTTGAATTCTCGTAATTGTTCATCAAGTGATCTATGGTCGGTATTAATCTCTTCATAATAATCTACAAATCCTTTTAGCCATTCATGTGGAGATCCACCAACAAATGGCTGCGGTTGGCCGTGATCCCCGCACATGACGACTTTTGTGTTTTTTGTCAACAACCATGATAGAAATGTCTGTAATACTGTTAACGATACCGTGCATATTTCATCCCAGATTATTACATCAGGAATGAATTTATCGCCCATTCGATCAGGAGTCCAATTATCGCCTTTCCATCGAAAGAAGCTGTGATAGGTACAAGCTTTTACTCCACGCGCTATCATCTCTCTGGCGAGTCTGTGAGTTGGTGTTAACACAATCATGTTAGAAACGCTAGCGTTTCTACGGAATAATTCGATTGCACGAGTTGTCTTTCCTGATCCACCACAGCCGTTTAAATAAACTGTCTTGTATCTACAAATCGGATCGGATACAGGCGGTGCAGTAGAAAATTCTGATTGAATCTCTGAGATATTATGGTTACTTTTCAAGTATTTATCATCCATAGCAACGTCTGCGGATTTACAATACTCATGTAGTGTTTCTTTTTTAAACCTCCAATTCCCCCACGCTTCCTTAGGATCTGTGAATTTAGCTACATCTGATTTGTATTTTTCATGGATATACATCGAATCAGTAGCTACTCTAACCGCGGTATTAGGAAATCTATTTATCATCGAGAATAGATTAATACAAGAATAGGCTAGCATAGAACTTCTCAAATGTGTGTATTGACAACTTTTTCCATCACAGTAGGTAACAACCGTACCTAGTTTCTTACCATTTCGAAGGACATCATCTACCCAAACATTATTAGTTCCGCTCGCAGATTTGTAAGCTTCCTCATCTAATTCCCCTGATAGAAAAGCGTTCTTACGGGTTACAAATTTCCCTTTTTTTATTAAATCAGATATTATGAAATTGTATTCTTCATCGTCTATGATTAATCTAGAAGAGTATTTTGCATTATCAAATCTTCCACCTTGAGTGAATTTACCGATTATTTTTCGTCCGAGATCTTTAGCCTCTCTATTACTACCTTCGAATAATTTCTTAGACCAATCCATAAGTGTTTCACAATCTCCCAATTGTTTTCGTTGTTCGTTAATTATTTTTTCTAGATCGGGTTTTGGTAACCAAACATCTTTCTGAGCGTTATAACAAATAATCGCTTCACTGACAATTAACGATATTAGCATACCACAATCGATCATATACCGCAATAGCACAATTGGCATCCACGCTTTTTCATACATATGTCTACCAAGCCAAAGATAACTACACGGATGTAACCCTGTAGCTAATTCGAATGATATCACACGAGCGAACCCGGTTAAATCAAAATTAGAACTGCTAGCAGTTCCAGGCAATGGACCATTAATCGCAACACGAGTCATTTCATGTGTGGGGTGTCCAAATCGTTTGAAGTACTTAGAGCATTCTCCATATCCGAGAAAACTTCCAGGATAACACGCGGATATATCAATTGAAATCATACCATCACGTGAGTATTTCGTATTCCACAATCCTCCATGACCAAATTCGACGCAACTCAACTTCACGTCCTCCAGAAAATCACTTCGTGTTGGGCGCCATGAATTCTTTTCTCTTGCGAAGTGAGCTACCACTGATGGAATAGTAAAACTATCCGTAAGTAGTTTTTCTACAGAAAATTCTTTAGAATTTTCTAAATACTCATTAGCGATTTTTCTCATTCTATTATCTAATTCTTCAGTTCGATATAATTCACCATTTGGTTTTACAAACTGATCAAATCCTATTTCCGGATCCTCATTACTCCTGAGTAACCATACTGACACAGGGTCGTCTTTGGTTAACGCGTGAATAGCATCAAATAATTTCTCTTCATAGAAACCATCCCTAGAAAATTCTTTAGGGATATATCGAATAGTTCTTTCTCGTGGAAATATATTTACCGCTGGTGTCCACGCGTGTTTGTTATGATCAATAATTTCAATTGGAGCTCCTCGCGATTGATATTTCGGTTCGTATAATACTTCTCCGGTTATTGTCGCTACCGATATTGGAAATTTTAATAATGCTTCTAATTTAGCTATATCGGAAATCGTTGCTCCATGTTGATTCACTGTTAGTTCCCATTCGGTTATTTTTTTTCTTCGTAGATCAGTTAATTTGTTTCTCCGGGATGCATTTGTAAAGTGTTCTATTAACCGTGTTGCTACACAATTAAGTGGCAAAGCCACTGATGATGAAAACATTGGAGCTAGTTTTGTAATATTAGGATTATTATTTATTGGATATAACCCATACACAACTGCTGTTACAGGGTAAGATTTCTCATAGTATGGTTTGTCAATTCCAGTTAGAATTCCTGGTTTGGAATCTCTACTCACAATAACAGTTTTTTTATCCTTAAGGATTGGGTCAAATTTATCTCTGATAATCCATTCACCTTCCTCTTCGATAATGAATTTTATTCTAAAAAAATACCTCCGTAGAGATTTCTGGCCAAGGTGTGAAAGTATCTCAGCTGCTCTTATATCATTCATAGTAGCATCAATTACAGGTATATTGACATCTTCATCAATAATTCGAAATGTCGACCACGTATGAGATGCTCCATCACGCTTAAACTCATTAAAACAGTCGCTGATTTTACTCAATAGTGGTTTATCATCTACTAGACTTTTAGGTATATCAGAGATTCTATCGAGATTAAATCTAACATTTTTCCAAGGCTTAATTTTCGATAATCTCTTGAACTCCTTCATATTATAATTAAAACAAGTATTTAAATAAGAAAATTTTATATAATGAATCATTGCAAATGGCTTATGATTGGATCAAAGACTCCGTGTAACAAATCATGCAGAAATGAATTCTGTGGGTATCATATGCAGAGTGTGAGAAATGGTTCGGAGGGACCTCTACCATGCTTGCATTGTGGGGTAGGTGTAAGAGGCAAGTCGCAGTTATGCATTAATTGCGGGGGTAAGCGTTATAGAGAGTTAAAACGTTATTATGACAAGCGAAGAATCAAAAATCCTGACGACGTCAATAGCAAAATCATAAAAACTACGGCTGATTATATAAAAAGATTTTCCAATGTTATAATTCAGCCAATTAACGAATTAGACAAATAGATATATTATATATACAAATGAGCCAAGAATTTCAAAGACATCCTGTTATTAAAAATTACGAAGCTTCTAGTGATGGTGTTGTTAGACACAATAAAAATAAGAAATCTGTTGGGTGTGATAATGGTATGGGATATTTGAGGTTTGGGGGAAATAAGAAATATCTCAATCATCGTTTCGTCTATGAAGTATTTAACGGATTGATCAATGATGACCTTGTTATTGATCATATTGATTCCGATACTAAGAATAACAAATTGAACAACCTTCAAGCTATTTCTCAATGTGAAAACACAAAACGAGGAAGAACTGGGAAATACTCGAAAAATGCTAGACCAGTAAAAGCGATCACTGACAACAAGGAAAAAATATTTCCGTCTATTACTTCAGCTGGTAAGTATTTCGATATTTGCCCACCCTCGGTACAAAAAGTGGCAGAGAATAAAACTAAAACCGCTTTTTCAAAACGCTTTAATAATAAAATTCAATTTACTTACGTAACTGTATAATCTGAAATCTTACATATAATACGGGAGATAACTCCGTTAGGTATAACGCGTGTGAAATCCATAGGATTTCCACCAATGACAGAGTTACGGATCTTAAACACGGAAACGCTAGTGTTGGAAAATCTTCGATTTTTGATTGGCTGTTATAATTAAATAAATCCGAACAAAACACAATCAATTTTGTCTTTTTTCAAGTATTAACAGAACTGTTTTATAAACACGTCGTATTTAAACATTTTTTTTAATGTCTGTTTTAAGTATTATATGTGTTTTCAACGTTGTCAGTGATCGCTAATAAACAAACAAACAATTACAATCACTACACCTTTTTTATATCACCTCGTCGTAATGAGTGTATATATACAAATTCGTCTTTATTATAATTGGGCATTAGCCGAAATTCAAGTGTAAACAAAACCACACCGTCACACGTGGTATGAACGTTATTATTGACATTCAAAACCAAAGTTTCGATTTTGCGGTTTTGTTTACACTTGAATGTAGAATAGCCCGCGTCATCCATTGTCATTGAAATCAATTCATTCATTGTTCACCTATAATCTATTGTTGTACCGTCGTCATTGTCATTGAAATCAATTCATTCATTGTTCACCTATAATCTATTGTTGTACCGTCGTCATTGTCATTGAAATCAATTCATTCATTGTTCACCTATAATCTATTGTTATGTGTTTGTCGGTTAACCGTTGAGCGCGCTGCTTGATGTATAAAACACCAAGGGGGTTTAAAACGGTAAATGTGCCGTCGTCATTCATTATATATAATCATAATCACCTATAATCGCATTAAGCTTCTGGGTATACTAAGATGATCAACACCTTAGTGTATCCAGAATTCATTTTGAAAATACTTTGTATTTGAAATACTTTGTATTTAAAATACTTTGCATTTAAACAAATATATTTTTATATATATATGAATCTTGAAAATCTCAAATTGATTATTATTGAAATCAATAAGTTGAAGGATCAAAATGTAAAATTATGTTCAGGTTTGGATTGTGATCAAATTATGACCAATTTCGAGGATATACAATTTGCAGAACAGACAGGAAAATATGTTCTATCTAAGAAATATTTTTTAATCAAAAATATCCAAAAGCTTATACGTGAGAGCTTAGTAAATACTGAAGATGTTAATGTCTTCGTACCATTATGTAGCATCGTTGAACGTGTACGTAAGCAATTAGGATTAGAATATGAACAAAAGAGACTTATTAATTGTAAAGTGAGACAATTAAAAACATTAATGGAAAACTCTGAATAAAAATTCGTAGAATTTGGCCCACGCGTAGAGAGCCTCCTTTGTTTGTATAACCAGTACGGTATGAGGAAGTAAAATTATGTGTGTAAGGGGGAAGTATTAAAATGATTTGCATTTTTTAGTTAGTGATTTCTTTCGAAATGCTTTGCATTTCTAAAATCCTTTGGATTTTTTAATTAAAAATTGCAAAGCAATTTAACAATTAGTAATACTCTTTCAATAATGGTAGGAGAATCATTAACAACGAGATTAGCTAGAGAAAGACTTGAAGCTCTTAAGAAAATATTACCCCTTCGTAATAGAATCCGCGAAAAACTTCAACAGCGGCAATTATTTCAGACTGATTTTTCTGAGGATACAGAACAACTCTTCAAACCTATTGTTAGTGCAACTGAGGGTGTGAAAACAGCAATTTCTAAACAAGAAAGCGCACAAAAAGAGTCCTTTCTCCCTGTGTTAGAGAAAATATCAAAACGAACTAAACAAACGAAAAAGTCATTACAAACACTTCCTGCTGGTTTTGTAGATGCTATAGAACAACGAGAACAAGAACGACAAGAACGAGAACGACAAGAACGAGAAGAACGAGAATTTCAAACAGAGAGAATATTTAGTGATGTTGATATTTCCTCACTAGAAACGCAAGCATTTCCACCTGAAGAGGAAGAAGAAGAACAACAAGAAGAAGAAGAAGAAGAAGAAGAACAAGAAGAAGGCACAGTTTCCACGAAGAGTCGTGTTGCCTTTATAGACAAACTCAAACCTGAGATTGTATCAAAAATACAAGAATCTCAATTTGAAAAACCCAGTGATTATATCGACCTTGGTAAATTTGCTGTCAAGAGTTATTATATAAAAGGGGGAATTCTCAAAGAGGAGTATAAGGATAGTAAAATAAAAGAAGATATCTGGTATGATTGGATATATAAAACGAAAAAAAAATATAGTAATCTTACTGAGAGGAGGAAGGAAGAAGAGTCGTATATAGACTTTCATAATGGAATTAAGGAAGGAGTAAAAGAGCTAAAATCAAACCCTGAATTTCTTAGATTACTAAAACCCGGTTCAGAAATAAAAACACAAGGTGCAACTGGTACAACTGAAAAAACAGGCAGTGGCTTAGTTGGAAACTCTAATGTTAGAAACTCTTCGAGTGGAAATACAAGTATTTCTTGCCCTGGTAATATTCTTGGTGATATAGCACGATTAGAAGTACTCGTAGGAGGAAAACGAGCCGGGAATAACTCACCAGAAATAGTTAATGAAGCCGCTGATATCTGTAGGAGGTTATTTCAAGGTGGTATCATGAATATTGCAACATATAGAGATTTTATTGAGGAGTTAGCCGAAAATTCTTCGAATTTCTACGGTTATCATAGCGATTAGATAATTGGAAATGCTTTAGCATTTGGAAACACTAGTGTTAGAAGTATAATACTTCTATATAGAGAATGATCATACACTACAACCATGATAAACCAACTAACGTCTACGTGGTAAACTCACGATTACCAAAATACCGAGTATACTATGGAGATGGTCTCGGTAATACTATAATGGGATTATTTTCAAGAATGGCTCCAAAAGTGGCTCCATTTGCAAAACAGGCAGCAATGAAAGCAATTGATGTTATCCGAGATAAGGGTATTAACACTGTTGGTGATCTTGCTAGTAAGGCATTTTCAGCCGCTCGGGATAAACTAACAGCGCTAGTGAAATCACGAAGAAATTTTTCAAAACCTGGAAATGCTAGCATTAGAAACACTAGTGTTTCTGGAATGACTTCACTACCATCTACTGCAGTAATGCCTACACAGGTTAGTAAAATAATAAATAACGCCGTGGATAAAAAACTACAATCATTAATGACTAACGCCCAGGATAATATAACAGCAAATATGATAGCCGGAAGTGGGCTTTCGGGAAGTGGTTTTAAGAAGATTCGCCGGAAACGTTAGAAATACAAGTATTTCCAGAAATATTTATTTGAACAGGATTTCCAATTATGATAGTTATTGTAGAAACACTAGTGTCAGAATCACTTGTGATTCTATTTATTTGAATAGGATGCTCAGTTGTTATGGTTATTGTAGAAATATTTGTGTCAGAATCACTTGTATCAGAAACATTAATGTCAGAATCACTTGTGATTCTACTTACGTTATCTTCATTATCAGATATTTTCATCATCATTATTAAAATACACCCAACTAAATAATTATTTTCAAAATTCTTTTCAAAATTCTTTAGAATTTTTAATTTTTATATTATAAAATATTTATAATTTGCTAATTTTGTTAGATTTTTTACTTTTTTTACCATTTTTCTAGTGTTTTTACTCATTTTTCTAGTGTTTTTATGCAATTCATCGACAAAATTTCATGAAAATCGAGGATAAAAACCCCAGGAATTCATTTAGAGAAAATCGATTTTGATCAGATTTTTTATCCTGTGAGGCTAAAAATATGTTGTTTCATCGAATTTTCGATGTTTTTTTTATTGATTTTGTATTGTTTTTTGGCTAATCCGTCGACATAATTTCATGAAAATTGATTTTCTCTAAATGAATTCCTTGGGTTTTTAATTCAAAATTCCTTCAGAATTCTTTCAGAATTTTTGATTTAGACCATCGGATATATAATAAAAAATGTTCAAACAGAACCCTGATGTTGCATTTGACATGGAAGCCCCAGTGCTTAAAGATACTTCTGTACGTGATTATCAATTTTTTGCTTATCACGCAGTACAACCTAATCTTCGAGGAAGAATTGAACTTCAAGTTCATGATACCAGTAAATACTTTTTACCCGCTGAAGCCTTTATTGAAGTCGAAGGTGAACTTGTAACAGATGTTGTAGCTAATACACCATATGCAGCTAATATCCAAGTTGGTTTTGTCAATAATGGTATCATGGCATTATTTGAAAGTGCTAGATATCTCATTGATGGAAAAGAAATCGAATCTATTGAACGTGAAGTTGATGTAGCAACAACAATACTAGGGCTAGCAAGATACTCTGACGATTATACAAGATCGGCCGGTCCATCTATGATGTTTGCAAAGGATGTTAAAAATACAGCGGGTAAAAATCCATTTATTATAAGACAACCAAATGATCGTGCTGTTAATCCTGTTGCTTTTGTTGGTCCTGGTGCTGGTGCTGCTGGTGGTATCGAGGATATGATTATAAATAATGATGAGGATTTCAATCTAGGAGCTGCAACAAGAATAGCAACATTACAAGGAGATCGTCGACGATTTTCATGTGCGATTCCGCTCCATCATATATTTGGATTTTGTAGAAACGTCAGAAAAGTTATTTATGGAGTAAAGCATACTGTAGCACTAGTGAGAAAGGGTGATGATAATAATGCAATCTGGCGTATTGGTGGTGCTGCGGGTAAAGTAATTTTATCAAAACTATCACTGTGGATGCCAGTGTTGACTCCATCATTGTCAGTAGAACCGCGGTTGCTATCATTTATGGATCAAGGGGGAAAGAGATTATTAAGCTGGTTGACAACGTCCACAGATACCATGGATTCTAATATTGATGGTACATTTACATGGCATTTGGCAGCACGACAGGGTGTTTCAGCTCCACGGCATATATTTGTTGCTCTACAGGATATTACGAGATTAAACAATCAAGAAAGAAGTCATATGATATTTGATCAACTTGGGTGTAGTGAAGTCTCGCTGAAAATAAACGGACAACAAGAACCAGCAGAGGATATACAACTTAACTATGAAAATAACCACATTGCACGAGTTTATCATCGATTGCTATCATTTATGGGACGTGATCAAAATGTAGATACTGGTCTACAAATATCACAATTGGATTTTAAAGGTCTGTATCCGATTTATTACTTTTCCCTAGAACATCTTGACTTGATGAAACAGTCCGTAGTTGATATACACTTCCGAGCTCGTGTACATCCTGGTGGTATTGCTAATTATAGAGCGGTTGCTGTTATTCTCAGTGATAAATCAATGATACTTGAAGGTGTTGGTGGACGAATGAGATTGGTAGATGCACCAGTGGAAAATCTGTAATTGAATTTAGAATCAACCTGTTTTGTATAATGTCGTATAGTAATATCAATGTTACGTTGACACCTGGTCAAATAAAAAAATTACAATCCAAATCAGCTAAGCAATGTGGAACCACAATAACGCTGAAACCTAATCAAATGAATGGCGGAGGGAATAAACTATCGCTGACGAAAACTCAGGTTAATCATTTTAATAAAGCGCTGAAAGAAAAAAAGGGAGTTCAGGTTACTCTTTCTACGAGCGCGATTAAAAATATGGAAAAGACTGGTGGTATATTCCCGTTGTTAGGGTTGATTCCAGGGTTGATTGCCGCAGCAGCCCCAGCGGTAGCGAAGGCAGCAGCGTTAGGAGCTATTGGTACCGCAGCAGGAATGGCGTTGAAAAAGGCAACTGGAAAGGGGTATAAAAAAAAAGGAAAGGGTCTAAGACTACCAGGAACCCCGAGTTCATGGTACAGCGGAAAGGGTCTTCGAATTCCAGGAACGATATAGTTCGGGAATCTGCGATTCCTATGTCCAATTTTGATTTAATTGATACCGCTAAAAAATTAAAAATAAAAAATTTCAGAGGGGTTTTTATGAGAGATCAGTTACCGGCACAACCAAATGATGTTGAAACCGGTATTATTAATTTAGATAACAGCTCCGGACCTGGAACTCACTGGGTTGCATACGCGATTGATCCACGTGGGATTATTTATTTTGACTCATATGGATTAGCGCCGCCGAAAGAATTTATGCGTTATATAAAAGATTTTCCAATGAAGACTTGGTATTCTACGTTACCAACACAAACAATGCTTGATCCACCAATATGTGGTAATGAAGTATTAAACGTACTTGATGCTATATCCAAAAGATTTTCGAAACCACCTCATATAGTAGTAAATGAGTATACTAGCGGTAGAAACGCTAGCGTTTCTCGGATTAGAAATCCATAGGATTTGAATAATAAAAAGATTTCTATAATAATGATTGATATTTGGGGACGACCTTTATCATCGCTGAAGAAACCTGATAATGGAGTTGAAACCGTTGATAACAAGGATGTTAAAAAATTAATCGAAGATGAAATAGCCGAAATATTAAACCTAACAAATGTTGATCCCGGTGAAATAGTTGTATTTCAAGATCGTCAGGGTAAGTTGAAAAGTAGTAATATCTCTCTTAATGATATTTTGGTTAAACAACGAGACGCAGCAAAGGATACTATCGCGTTATTTTCTGATGGGGGTAAACTCAAACCAGGTGTACTTGTTTCAACAATTACGGATAAATTAGCAACATATGATAACACAGTGAATTCATTGAAATCGCTTAATGATAAGTATGATGATCATATAATTGTATTTGACCAGTTTAGTGAAACACAAAGAAATACAATTAACAAAATTGACAAACCCATACTAGAATTTTTTGGAAATCCACCGGTGACTGAACCAAAACTCACCGTAATAAAAGATTCTATATTAGAACTAGCAACTCTTCAATCTGAATATGAAAAACACACGAAATTATTTATGACGTTTCGTAAAAACCTCATAGACAAGTTTATTGGGAGCTCATTTGATAAAATTGAAATAACACTTCCCGATATTAAAAAATCCATCGATGAACTTAAAACGACCACTAATAATATCTTAACGGATGCAATAAGAATGATAAGCGTCATTGAAAAAGTAAAAATTCCTCATGATAAATCTATCATTAACGTAGTATACACGATTCAACACGGATCATATACGTGGACACCTAAAGATAACAAACTAGATATCACCGCAGCAGTCAAGGGTATTTATCGATTAACAATAGTATCACCGAATCAGTTTAATATATCATCGTCGAGTTCATCTGGAGTCAATAATACAATATCAACGATCATCGACAAGGATACAACTGAACAATTCACGATAAAAAATACAGATGATAATCTAGTCAGGAGTTCAGTAACGTGGTACGTAGAATTCGTAGCGAATTTAAGTAAACAGTTAAATTAAAAATACTAACGCTTTTAAAATAAAATGACTCCATCATCGAATCAGTATCGCTATGATCAAGTCAGAGAATATCAAACTAAACTCAGTTCTCTCTGTGAGGAGTATCAAATAAAAATCAAAAAATACAAACGAAGAATAACCACAGTTGATATCACCGTGTACTCGGTGTCAGGAGTAATCACTGCTGCTGGAATAATACTATCTTCGGTTACAATGATTGCTCCGGTCGTAGTTCCAATCGCTATTTCCGCAGTGGCTACAATTGCTGGTATATTAACTGGGATCACAAAAAAACTATCATCGTGTAGCCAGAGTAAACTACATGATTATTTAATTAAATATCATATTGCATCTACCAGTTACTCACAATTATCCTCATTGATATCATCGTCGTTGGATGACACAACAATATCAGATAGCGAATTTTCAACTATGACTCAATTGTATAGATCAACAATGCTGAAATTAGAGCAGAATAATAATAATAATGTCGTCGCAAGAACTACTTCAACAAATAGTAACAAATACAACACCAGTGAAAACAAGCACGATATCAATAACCTCAACACATCCCGAATTTAGTGTTAATTTTCCAATTCCTGTTCCCGTGAGCGAGATCGCGCTAGCAAAACTACGAGTATATCATAGCTGGCCTAATATCAGATCGGTAGCATTTAGTGGTCAACAACCGAATAATTCCTTGGTATTTGCAAACAAGAATCGTGAAGACGGAACACCAGATTGGCAGGTTGTTTCTATACCAACTGGGTCATATCAAATCGAACAGATCAATGCTGAATTTCAACGAAGAATAAAATCTCTCACTGGAAAAGAATCAAAAATCGCTATAACAGTTCACGAACCAACATTATCATCCGCTATCGAGATAAATACAGAAGGATACGTTGTAGATATTTATCAGAGTTCTATAAGATCCGTGTTAGGATGGCCTGAATTACCACCGGATAACTCGCGAGAAAATTCGAAGGATTTTCCACCCGAACCTAAGAAATCCGATTATGTCACAGACAAGATGAAACCTGATAATCCAATAAAAAGTTATCAAGATTTTTCTCCCAAATTTATAGGATACGACAATAAAAATAATATGATATTTTACACCCACCTAATCAAAGAAAACTTAACAAAGATGAATAATGATTTTTCATTATTGTTAATATCCATCAAATCCAGCTCTCTCACCCAAAACGAGTTTATTAGTGTAGTACAAACAGGTAACAAAATCATCAACGATATGGAAACATTTCATACGAAAATTATTCAAGAAGTATTAATGAATGAAATTTATAAAGAAGTGTTTGCGGTAGAATTCAATATCCCAAAAGAGGATATTCAAACATCTAAAATCCCTGGATATAACCCGGATAAACTAAAGAAACAACTTAACGATGCTATTGATATTGGGTTCAAAAGAATCCACGATAATTGGAAAAAATTGAAGAATTCTACAGCAAATATTCTGAAATATAATAATGATCCAGAAGGTGGCGGTAGACATATTGCTCCGAACAATGTGAATATTTCAACGGTGATTGCGCTCAATTTAGTATGTGATGTTATCGAAGGAAATTATCAAATAAATCTCGAACAATCAAATCAAGCTCAGCAAGGATATATTTTATACTCATTTGCACCAACGGCTCCTCCAGGATTTCTAATTATTGAAGACCCAACTAATCTAGTCTATATGCGATGTCATAATAATTTGTTAACGAGAATTAATTTCAAACTCACTGACCAATCTAATAATCTGATTGATTTACGAGGTGAGGTTTTACAAATTAGTTTGTTTGTGAAATCTTAAGGACTTGATCAAATATTTAGTTAGCGCATTAGCAGCCGAGGAGGTGAACGTCAACTAAATGGCGTCTTTTTTTTTTACCCTTGAGGAAGGCTCCGTTTGACAAACAGAACTCTAAAATTGTTAAGTCTCAGTTTGGCAAATGGAGCCTTAGAATATTTTGCTTAAAATATACCCCAATTAGAGAAAGTCTGTTTTTCCTCTCTGCTGCTATACTGCATAAGATGCTCACTCGTAAGAAGACAAAAATATATAGTTATTTATTTCTTGATTGATGTTGTCAGAATGCCTTTAAAGGCACTAAGAAAAGTTATAACTGTGAGACATCCAGCGATCGTTGACTCTGGCTAGATTGGGAAGCACATTGTCCTTTTCGGTCAAGCATTCATCTGAAATTTTACACGATTCCTTTCAAATGTGTAAAGATTATATTTTCTTCTAATAATATGCAGAGGCAATGCACCACTGGGAGATAAACTCTTAAGCCAGTGGACGTGGGTTAAGAGCCAAAACGGCTTTTGTATTTTTGAAAGTCAAATTTAATTCTCACATTGCAAAATATACAAATACAAACAAGAAGAAAAATGCATGGCTCTCAAAGAACTGGTTGCATAACATTTACTAATATAGTTTTTTATGGTACATGATTAATTACCAAGACTACCATAGTCTGAATTTCTAATTCACTCCGCAGATGGATCAGTTTAATTTTTTGTGATATTAGTGGGCTTTTCACTTTAAGTCCAATTTCAAATTACATGAACCTTCTTTTCTAAGAAACTGAGAATTTCCTGTGTAAGATTACTATATTCGAAGCGTTTAACAACACAGAAACTATAATAATAAAAATCAGAGGATCTCATATGCGTTATGATTTAAAAATGAAACTATAAAATGAGTTTAAATAAATTCCAGCTCTTGGTAACCAAGGCTCGCGATGTTCATAAATGTTATACTAATTTGATCAATGTTTCCGAACTTTCCACCATGAACGTCCACTACGGGTGCAGTATTGGTTGAAGGAGACTAACTAGCATTTCCATTGCTACATGTTTGTCTAAAAGGGATGTTACTGTACGCATAAGTAACACCAACTCTAAAGGTTTTATAACGTACCTGGTTAGCATTCATATGAATCAATAGTGATTCTCAGACTGAATGTCTTTGTGAAAGCATCATTTGACTTGGAAAATGTTATAGTTGAATAACGTTTGGTCCTGCATTAGTAGACATTTTCTTTATAAGAGAGGTGAGATCATTTACTCCAACAGTTTCGCATTTAAACCATGGTAACTCTAAGATTGGACACAATATCCATATAATGTGTTACCAGCAACGTAACAGCAACTGCCAGCATTTAAAAAGGCCGCACGGCGATTCTGATCAAACATTCAGTATGTCGCTTTCCTTTATTCTATTATATTTTGCTTTTTAATAGGCAAATGTCCAGCTTATTCACACGTGTTCTAGGCTTAGTTTGGCATTCGGATAGTTTTATGTAGGGTACGTCTGTCTTATTCGGACGTATGTAACATTGTATCTGAATACTTATGATTGTAGCCAACCTTGTGTCCTTTCAACTACTATATTATGAAAGCCAACCACCATATTGTTAATAATAAAACATGTAGTAAAACATAATGTTTCTAGAATACAGGGCAAAGAGAATTCCCACGTCCGCAATAAATCAGTACTCTGTAAACGATGTTATGGAGTCATATGGACCAATTAGAATTACAAATTGATATGTTACGTGTTGGTATCTAATAAATATCTACAATATAATAAGAAACTATACATCAAATACTATTGGGTGTACATTAATTCTCTTCACAGATTTGAAACTATGTTTTTTATCATTGCCCTGAATTGTAATGTTAAGCAATAATTCCCATGAACATTATTGTATTCAAATTGAATTGTCCGAACACTTGCTCGGTAGTACGTACATACCATAGCTATCCCAAATGTAAAGCACATCACTACACTTGTGTGTGATTCCCGGACTCGAGAATGAATTCGAAATATAATGATGCTTAAATATAAATTAACATGCACTGAAATATTTAAGGCTTTAAAAAAAATGACACAATGCAGATTCATTGTCAGTTTCCAATATTTATCTTGCACAATGAGAGTCTTGCTAAAATATAATCCCATCACATTAGATTTTCATCTATACATTGCTCAATGCCATCTTTTGCAGTTTGGAACAATAACATTGTCAAGGGCGAGTACTATGTTAAAAGTAATATTATTTCTAGAAGACGTAGAAGATAAGGGTACACGATCAGCCCCACGGTTTTTATGTGGATGCAGGAAATAAGTAATTTCATCTATACTTTAAACATCATGCAAGATCCCTGCCGCTCAACTGCTACGACTAAACTAAAGATATGCGTGTCTTCATACATAGATACATACATGCATACATACATACATACATACATACATACATACATACATACAGCGTAATATATTTTGTGAAGAGAAATCTTTGATACACGTTTATTACTCCTTGTTCACAGACAAACTGCTGATGCGGTTACCATGGCAGCTCATATAAATAAACCTATCTGCATCTCTTGATATTGTGTCCTATTAGGTATACGTAATTGGACCCATGCGTACCAAACACCATTACAATTGCGATACCACCGGAAATCAATGGTATATGAGTGACACCGATAGGAAGTTATCAGGAAAATCGATGGCTATCCGGGCTGCTTCAATCCTGCCTCCAATCAAGACGCAAACTTTAGAAATTGATCATGAAGTCAGACCATAAAAATAACAGTTCTTTTAAACCTTTACATTAAAAAACCAATATGGCATTATTGCTCCTTTTCTTGAGAGACTATATGCACATGTTGTGCTTCATGGAAGTTAGAAATAGGATGGAATAGTCAAATTCGATACACAATACATTTTAGTTGTTTTGTATGCAGGGAAAAAGCAATTGTTTCCATTTAGTCCACTACATCACTAAATAAATAATGTTTAGATATTTTTCAATTATACTATGACAGTATTACTGTGACAATATGATAGAGGACTATAAAGCGAAACATCCATTGGTTGATTTCGATATTATCTGTAATCTATGCGTACAGCTGATTATACACATACTATATAAGATATGACATTCCTTCTTCAGACAATGTAAATCGCAATATAATTAAATATGAATATGGTAAGACAACTCTGTAATCTCCTTACCTCGGGCATTTGTGACACCAACACAGGTAATCGATGGGGATGGTGAAAGACACGTTTCCTGCATTGAAAAGATAGTAATGTGCAATAAAATGATTCTGAGGATTAAACAATCAAAATGACAATACGAAACCCGTCTTCATACAGGAATGTTTTGACGCTAGCTGGGAATCCCCTGAGTTATATCTACTCCAATGGAAGAACACATGCAGTATGTAGTTAGTGAATTGCCGAAAAATTTTGTTAAGGTCTAAAGATGAACTAAAAGCGAGCCACCTTCCCGAGTGCAGCTTCACTATTGCATTGAAGTTTGATCGAAATTCGATATTACGTTCCGTATGTGCTATGTCACGGCATGGGGTATTTATCATTGCTCCGTTATCTGACATCAGAGCATAAATGTATTTGATGGATAGAGAGTGTATTCATGTGGTGTTTTATCATGTTTTATATGCTAAACCATTCCAACGCAATGAATCATGCCACGGGCAAATAGTGCATAGAATACAAATATACAATACCAAATGCACTTAAAGGTTTGAAAAAGGTTGTGAATAAAATAACTCAATAGTTTAAGTCAATGCGCCTATTTATTTTTCGCTCGAGTTGTATGCAATATCCAGTGCATTGCTTATAATGAAAGGACAAATGGGAAAAATAAACTAGAACATAAATGAGGGTGTTTCCAATTAATGAAGCAATTATGATTGTATAACTTATATAATCATATTATTTGTTAAGTTTTATAAAACGTGTGTTTGGTTTAACTTCTTTATGTTGCTTAGTTTAGGACAATATTGTTGTAACAGTGAGCTTACTATTCCAAAATATTGTTTAGGCCTTCAATTATAAAATCACCCTCCAGATATCAGTCTTTGACATAATTTATTTTCGTAATCAATGGTATGATGTTGAAATCCAGATTAAAATCTAAGCCAAAAAGCAATTACTTCTAAATTAGTCTCATGCAATCTAGAGAGTTGTGTAGAGATGAATATTCATTTAACTGAATTTTATTCACATTCAAACCTACTTGATTTGAATAATTATTGAGGAGATTTTTGATCTAAAATATATTTAATTATAACACCTGTACGCTGCATCTGTAGAACCATTTCTTTTCTCAAATGCACAGCAAGAATCTTTACTAATGACGTGCGACTGGCGTTTGTTCTTAACAAAAACAGCGTGATTGCGCATCAAAACTGCATTCCAAAAGTACGTCTCGTAGTCAATTCCTGATATGCTTAAGTGGAGGAATCAACAATACAATACTAAGAAACATTACACTCCCACCTCCCAAAATAGTACATGATGTACCTTCAGTGTCCCTCTGTTCGACAAATGTCAAGAATTATCAATGACTTGCTTTGAAAATGTACTCTGCTTGAAACTGTAACGCTTATTAATTTACCAAGCCTCGCACCGCTCGTTCCATTAATACTGTATGATATTCTATAAACCCAATTGATTACGGTGCCATATGTAAATTGCAGGTGAATAGACGATTTATTAAGCACCAACTTGTTTCAATACTCACACCAATCCCTGGAGATTCAATGATTCCTCCGAAGCATATGTATCTCTTTAAATTATCAGAATAGCGTTGCATCTTACAATGAAATAATAATTGTGCACTTTGTGCCTCAGCATCTCCAACAAGTGGGGTTTAATTCAGATCAATAGTGCTTAACTTTCAGTAAATAGGATAATTAAGAAAATCAAACGTTCTTGGTGTCCAGTGCAATCAGGCAATATATGCAAGAAAATACAACTAATGGGTGTTGATTTAGTCTATGGATACATATTGTTTAGTAGCAGTATAACTTTGGAACTACAGGAACGAAGTCAATGAAAATTCCCATGATCTTATTTCCCCGAAAAGACGTTCGTATAAAAAGGGTATTTCCTCAGTTGAGTCAATACCTGAAACAACCAATAATAAAATATTGTATTCTAAATATCTTTTTAAGAATGTTTTCATATTACCGTTGACCGTCCCATTCAATGTGGTTAATACTGTATTTAAATTTAAAACATTGTTAATTTCTTACACGAAATCCCTTTTTTTTAGAACGATATGAAAAGAATATGAATCAATCCAAACATAATATTTGTATAATCTAATTTTTGTTTAGTTTATCTGCACCTTCAAATGTGCCTCCTGACCCCAATCGATCTTTATTGTTGATAAATTTGACTTGGATCAGTTGTTTCAAGCAACTGGTTATTGTTGGTCGAATCAATCTGCATTCAAGATGCATCTTTATCTATGCAGCGCTCATTTTTACAGTTAATGCAAACAAGCAAGTACACAAAACTATAAAATACTTTTGTTATCAAAAGGCAGTATGAACTGAATTGTTGAAAAGAAAGACACGGACATGTATGTCACAAGTAAAATTGTGCAGACATTGATTGTTTCATTAGTACAGATATCTGTTCTACCTAAAATCAATATGTTAAAAACGACACATAAAATAGCAGCCAGTTCATGCACAGGATCCTCGTAAACAAGGTTTAGCTATCTTGTTACCTTTAAAATCACATATAATATCACAAACGGTTGCATAGATAGCAAAGCAAATTTAAAACATACAGCCCATGATAACGTCCTCTCATTTTCTTCTAGACGATTTATGAAAGTTGGTCAAAATATTAATAGCTTTTCTATGTAGACCGAACAATACACAGCGCAATCTTATTCTCCACGCTTGTGCTGTCATGGAATCCAAAGTCTTGTTTAAATGGGTTTTGATTAGGCAAAAGTTTAATCTCGCTCTCAAAATGGAGCTCCGACTTTTATGGCTTTCAAGAATGGCGTTCCTATAAAAGGATTTTCAAAGGCTGCAAAACGTTCAAGGGTATCTTATGATACTAGATTGTTTTATCAACATGTAACTCACGCTGAATTATATCCAAGTAATAAAAAACAGATGTAACATTGCAAACAATCAAAACTACAATGATACCAAAAACATTTAAAAACCACCAGTAAACATCCTTGCTCCGTCTAATTTCGCAAATATACCAGCAGATAGTTCACGGTTGACCGTGTTCTATAATTTATTTGTAAACATACCATTTCGTGTTACGTGTATTTTTCCTATGTCCTTAGCTAATACAGCCATCTCCGGACCCACCCTCAATGAATCGATGACACTGAATGGTCCTCATCGACATCGATGGACAAACATCATCATCATCATCACATGCCGAACATCTTGTGTAGCGGCTAAACGAATATTTGCAGAAATGTATTATACATGTACTACATTCTTCACAAGCCCATCGAGAGCCTGCCACGATTAAGAAATTAGATCTAGAAGGTTAGATGTTTTATATAATATCTAACGTCGATTCACATTCATAAATTCGTTAACGATGTAAATGTACATGCATGTAAACGATGTATAGTGATATAAAACAGTGAATACCAAACTAACACAAACTGTAATTACAACCAACATCGAAAAGAAAATCAACGAAAAGAAAAAACAACTGAAACATACGACACTGACTACTGTCATTGACTTTACGTACGAAAGCAATTGGATATGTTGTGCTCACATAGGCACGTTCTAGATCCATACGTATATAACCATCAGGGTGAATATCATTTACCCAGTCTCATCCTTGAAATAGAGGGCCATTTCAGTTCCCATCCATAAGTTATATAACGATGTATTAAATTACATCAGTGTTTATGAAGTCATGTATTAAAAGTGTTGCTTCGACTACAATTTATTTGAAAACATCTCATTCTTTGTGCAGCAATTCGGAATACTCGATATAAGGCTGCTAGACGATTTAATTCAAATATATCCAGTAGCAAACGATCACGCTCCTAACATCTCACTGTGTCATAATATATCACTGACATAAGACTGTTTTGATCCGACTCATCTAAACGTGTGTTCATCATCTCTGCCCAACGTTCTCGATGAAGATTACTGGGTTCTGGTTTACATCTCTAATCATATAGCAAAATTCAATCAAAGAATCATACTACGCATAACAGCTAAGCCGCCCTTTACTGGGACGACATCAGTATTTTATGTCGTCTGCTGCATGCTAAATTGTACGATTGCAAGCCTGTATTTTTCCTTCTATGTATTATATAAAATCATTACATGTTGCAATACATCCCTTGCAGAGCACAGATCGCAGCGAATAAAATGAGTTTGATAAACCTTTGAAAGCATATCATTTTCTTCAGGTGCCATTTACAACTAAATTAACAACATTGTCGCAGTAGCATCTTTCAACCCAAAGGAGGGCCCCGAGTGGCCGAGTGGTCTAAAGCGCTCTCCGTTATGGATCACTGCCATCTCTCCTCTTTATGCGTGGGTTTGAGTCTCAGCTTCGGCCAATGTGGGTATGTGAGAAAGCTTGCCAGTAGCTTCTCTTGGGTCGGTGGTTCTTTGAAGGGGTTTTCCCGGGTTCTTCCTACACCATTAATACTGGCTGCCATGTATAGCCTATCTTGTGCTGACAAATGGTGTCAAACCCTACAACAACAACTACCCAAAGGAGGGGTATGGATAGGTTTATGCAAACAGTATTACTGTTCTAGACTAAACATCACAAAATGCATTAACTTGCTGCATAAGCTTTCAAAGATAGCAGACATTTATCCATTTTAGAGGTTACGTATCAAATTGATTTAATATATAAATGTCGAACGTCGTCAAGAGTCAAGTTTCTGGATGTCTTATAGAATCTTTTTTATTTTTGGCTTAACTCCATACGGTAACATTTACAATGTAGCTAATACGATTTAGGTGTTGCTGATTTGGGTTTAACGCCATTTATCAGCACAAGATAGGCTAAAGGCAGCTGTCTCACATATCCACATTTACCGACCTTCAGACTCGAGCCCACGCAGACGGCGGTGAGATGGCAGTTATCGGTAAAGGCGAGCGCTTTATCCAATCTATCATGCCTTCAGGTGGCTATTACGTTTAGTTTTGCTTATCTCTGAAAAACTCAGAGATTCTATATGAGCTGAATGAGAGCATTACCATCCAAATGTAAGGTAATTATACTTCACTTTGTCCAACACCAAAATTCATATGTCGTCAAAACAGATAGCATGTATGTATTACCATTGGCCGTAACAAGACTTAGCTCAGTCTTACTTAGCAAGACAAAGTCACTGACTGGTAACTGGTAAACTCTGTCTCCAGACTGGTTAGTCGGTGACACCATTCTCTCAAGTGACGCCATATGGGATAGTTTGCAAACGCATCATTGGACGTAAGTGATTTGTTATTAGCCTTACGTTTAGCAGCGTACATCATGGAAAAAGATTATATACTTTCACTTCTATGGATGCCGATATTTAATGCGGATATTCTGCTGAATTCGTCACGGTTTATCTCACAACAGCAAACAAGTTATGTCTCCACATGCTTACCTCACTACAATCTATTTAATAGGGTTCTTGAAAAAGGAGCTTGTGTTGGGAAATCAAATTTAGGAAAAGATAGGTTTACAGTGGAATTACGTCTCTCAGTGATGACTTGTAACGGATGAAATCCGAATCCATTCATTATATTCAGATTTGACAGATAGTTCAAAGGGCCATAACCCAATTTGAATTGGAAAAGATAAGACCCATAAAAAGAACATCAATGTCGAAAGAGACAGCATTCATACCCTAATTCCAATCAGACTATACTGAATTGTATTGAGCCATATAGATTAGAAGCCAATTTCCATGCATCTGGATATAGCTCAGATCATTGATATTTCCATCTACATACATACGGTGCTAACATTCCTTTGACTGTTTGGAATAGCGAAGCCCTCCATTTATTGTATGCAAATATATTCAGTGACTGCTGGATCTTGCTAAAAGAAATTTAATGATGCAAGCATTGTCACAAAGAACTGGATCTTGCCACTAGAAATGTAATGATTCAATCGCTATCATCGATTCATGGATCTTGCCAAAGGAAATGTAATGATGCAAGCATTTGAAATGACAACTGGATCTTGACACAAAAAATGTAATGATGCAAGCATTTGAACTTACCACCGGACCTTCTAACCGAAATTGTAATGATGCAAGCATTTGAACTGACAAATAGATCTTGCCACAGGAAATATAATGACGCAAGCATTTGAACTAACAATTGGATCATGTCACATAAAATTTAATTATGCAAGCAACTGAGTTAACAAATGGATATCGCCACATATAATGTAATTATGCAAGTATTTGAACTGACAACTGGATTTTGTCACAGAAAATGTACTTATGCAAGCAATTGAGCTGACAAATGAATCTTGCCACAGGAAATATAAAACCGCAAGCATTTGAACTGACAACTGGATCTTGTCACAGAAAATGTAGCAATGCAAGCATTTCAGCTGACAAATGGATCTTGTCATATGAAATGTAATGATGCACGCATTTGAACTGACAATTGGATATAGCCACATAGAATGTAATGATGAATCCATTAGAACAGACAACTTAATCTTGTCACAGAAAATGTAATGATGCAAAACTTTGAACTGACAATAGGATATTGTGACGTAAAATGTAATGATGTGAACATTTGAACTGACAATAGGATATTGTGACGGAAAATGTAATGATGCGAATATTTGAATTGATAATAGGATATTGTGACGGAAAATGTAATGATGCGAATATTTTAACTGACAATAGGATATTGTGACGGAAAATGTAATGATGTGAATATTTGAACTGACAATAGGATATTGTGACGGAAAATGTAATGATGTGAATATTTGAACTGACAATAGGATATTGTGACGGAAAATGTAATGATGTGAATATTTGAACTGATAATAGGATATTGTGACGGAAAATGTAATGATGTGAATATTTGAATTGACAATAGGATATTGTCACAGAAAATGTAATGATGCGAATATTTGAACTGACAATAGGATATCGCCACATAAACTGTAAATATGAAAGCATTTGAACTGACAATTTGATCTTGGCATAGAAAATGTAATGATGCGAATATTTGATCTTGACACAGAAAATGTAATCATGCAAGCATTTGCAGTGATAATTGGATCATGTCACAGAAAATGTAAATAAAGCAAGCATTTGAACTGACAATTGGATCGAGCCACAGAAAATGTAATGATGCAAGCATTTAAACTGACAACTTGATTATGTCAGGAAATGTAATCATTCAAACGTTTGAACTGACAAATGGATCTTTTCACAGACGATGTTGTGATGTAAACATGTTTCCAGACTTCTGGATCTTTGTAAATTAAATGCAAACCAAATTATCATGTAAACATGACATGGAAGAGAATGCAATCAAACTACGGCTCATTTTCAAAACTAGTTACCATATTTTCACAGTATTGCTCTATATTGATAATGGAACATTTCAACTTCTACTGGCTCTTAACCACCAATGTCTTTGCTTAATACAACCTAATGACGTAGATGCATGGGAATTGATTGGACAAAGTAGATATAAGGGATTCATTACAAAAATCAAAAAGGGATCCGACTGAGTGGTAACAGAATTTTCTATGTTAAACATTCATATTCATATTTTTATTTTTGTTTTCAAATTAATTGTTTTAAAGAATAAACTATTAAATGGATTAGTAGCTGTGCGGACTAAAGATTAGTGAATGGACAATTCCAATACACATCGCTTATGCGATGGGACAAATAACCATTGAGACTATAATCTCTTTCTGAAATATCAGCTAGCATGAACAATTAAAATCTGCTAATAACAGAAAAACTCACGTATGTTTCATATAGTTTTATTATTGCAGCATTGCTTGGACAAAAAGAACATGCACATTTGTGAATAAACTTCATAACACAGAGGACAAGCTGCTGTATATTGTGAATAACCATCCTTGGAACAAATTTGTTTGTTTGTTTGATTTGGATTTTTAACGTAGCCTTAACGACTGGGGCATCATGCCGCAGACATGTAGCACGATGTCCCACCCAGTCACATTATCCTGACACCAAGCCGAGAGTCCTAACACGAACCTCAATGCTGTGCGCCAAGCGAGGCAGCTGTATGTACCATTTTTGTAAGTCTTTGGTATGACTCGACCGGGGATTGAACCTACGAGGTCCCGCTTACGCGGCGGACGTTCTAACCACTATGCCTCCGGAACGGTCTTGGAACAATTAGTCGACTTTCCAATTAATGATAAATGCACCCCATTAACAGGCATACACCCGATTGTTTTAGTGACCACGGTATTATAGTCTGTACCCTATCTACAAAAGTACATGAATCATCCAAAAAAGCCATCCAAACTTTTATTTTGTGTAGCAAAGTAAAGTTTGATGTAATTAGATTCAACGAAAGTGCTTTTGAAATATGCCGGTATTTAAAAGATCTGGAATCAGGGAGAAACATTGAAACAAATTAGAAAGGAAAATATCAAATCGGTATATACCGAAAAGGCTGAAACTATGAAGACAATTCTGCGGTGCTTTAGCCACTTCAGTGAGATGGCTTTAACATGTAACTTCCTCGATGTACAAACAAATAATATAGTAGAAACGCATTTAGGAGTGCAAACGCTGTTACATGAGTTAATCATATCAAAAGATTTTAGTCCGGCTGATACACATCCATTGGACATATCTCTTTCAATAATCTTTAAGCATTTGAAAAATCCCAACAGATTGGTTTCTAGCGAGTATATTCCCAAATAAAGTGTTCCCTTAATGGCCAGGGATTACATCCTAATGTCAATGGTTTTTTTTCACAGTGCTTCAGCAGAAATGGGATAGATGCACAATATGCAAGGTAATACATACGAGCTTGGAATATGAAAATATTCCATACTGTTAAAGATTAAAGATCATAAACTTCTCTTATAAAATGCATGAAGTAAAATATATGCTCGTTGATGAATTATTTGCAGGATAACACTGAGATAGCATTCGACTTTTGTAAGTCTTCGTGGCCGATTGGCAGTAGTTCGTAAATCATTAATTCTGAACGTCTCGTGGCCATTTTAATTTGTTTCACATTACTGTTTTTGTAATTAATAAAACTGATAAATCATTTGTATTTCTTTTTATTACATGGAAGAAAGCAAATTGAACTTTCTCACAGTGTCTTTAATGAACATACTTAGTGAATGAATGTATATGCAACTAGTATTGAACTGAAATATAACTTGCCGTTTGAAAAATATGGCCAATACGTATCAAAACCCCTCGTGTCTATGCATGAGTTACGATAGTCGGCACGAGAGATATTGCGGATATAATGTTCTACCAAATTGATTGCAGATGTTGTAAAGTTCGTTTTCGTTTTACTAGACAAGATAACAGAAGTTGCATACCTGTAGTTTTACTTCAACCCAGAGTTCGTCGCTCTACGATACAATAAGATAAAAAGGTGACTTCGTTAGCAGGTGTCTCCCAAAAAGTTAGGCATTGACGTCATTCGCACTAAAGTGACGCTATTCTCAGCAGGGCTAGTTTGGAAGCCTCCTCATGAAATGAACTGAGCATTGTTAGATCCGCATCGGAACGGTAAGTATGCAAAGATAAGTACGGGGATGCTGTACTTCACTTAGATAGAAGACTAAAGTTATCTCACGAACACCAGAAGAACGATGCAAATATAAGTGAAATAAAAAATTCAATGACCACGTCATTTCGAGCTTCACAGTAAGAATTATTTTTTTCAATGTCTTTATAAAACTCAGCCTTTCAAAATACCAAGTCGATACAAAACGCGATATCACATAGGGGATCATTCAGACTGCTTTTGAAAGATAAAGTTCCATCACAGAGCGCGTTTGTTGAGTACAGATAATGAACCAACATGATTGGTGTTCAACAGAGCCGGTTTTATGAAGACAGAGATATGCAATGAATACAGCGCACTTGATGTTTTAGTTTTAAAGAAATAGATTGAATATGTACCATACATCATCAATTGATTACAATTGTAATCTGCAGGACAAACAGATCCATAAAAGTCAAATCCCGTAATTTATCTTCAAAATTTAAAAAACTAAACAAATTCCTGGCAATACATAGGATGTTATGTATATCTGTGTGTAAGTGCGTGCGTGTGTGTGTGTATGTGTGTGCTTGATTTGGAGTCTAGGAGGAAAATTAAACAAACAATTTAATAAACTGCTATTGTAACTGTTTGTGGCCTGCTACTCTTATTGAACAGGAACCATGTTGCATGAATATCTGAAATTCATATTTTCATTCCTTTTTATTGGTCATTAATGTGTAAATTTTATCACTACTTTAGTGTACAAAATGGATGAAATAAAGTATCCAACGAGAAGCAGGTATGTATGCATGCATGCGTGCGTGCGTGCGTGCGTGCGTGCGTGCGTATGTATGTATGTACGTACGCACGCACGCACGCACGCACGCACGCACGCACGCACGTACGTACGTACGTACGTACGTACGTACGTACGTACGTACGTACGTATGTATGTATGTATGTATGTATGTATGTATATGCCAAAATCGTCAGGATATATAACGCTACAAAGTTGGATCACAACGCGATATGTTTAAATATCCGACGTTTTCAATCATCCTTTCATCATTTCCATTTCGATTCAGTGATGACAGTTTTGATTTGCATAAATGATTTACAATGCGTTAATGGTGAAAACGTTCATAAAGCTCACAAGATTTATTATTAGAAAGAAGCGATATAAAGAGGATGCGAGCGGAAACATAATAAATGTGAACTTTTAGAGGTGTCCAGAGATCGTTTAGATACCCCCTAAAGCCCAAGCGATGCAATCATACATTCATTCCAATGATTAATTCCTAAAGCCCAAACTCTGCAACCATACATTCATTTCAATGATTAATTGGTTACAACTCTAGTGTTTCCATTCCACCGGTAGTGATACACAGTGTATACAATTACAGTTGAGTGCTTGCGAATTTGTTTCAAAAAAAGATGTTATCGGTCAGAAAATGTATTCAAACAGACGTCCTGCGATATGAATCCTCTCTGATAATAGTGCTGTGAAGCCATATCCATGCGATAGAAACCATTCAAAATAACCAGGTAATGGCATGGTCATTTTTGCCGTCCCGTTAGATATCACAACATGAAGCAAATAACTGCAGTACCGTAGTTTAGCAGTCAGATGGAGTTTGTTCATTTCATTAGATGAACACCAGTCAGTAGCAATTGATATGTAACTTCCCTTGTTGATTTATTTTGCATAAACCTATATAATCTTTCTTATTTAACAATAAAGCCAGTTTCTTTGGAAGCGCGCTTTGAGTTCAACACGATATACTGGCATGTATTTACTGCTCGTATCAAATAAGCTATGTCTATTAACATGTGAGACATGCCGCTCTGATAAATCAAAAATACAAATTAACTTTTACGTCAGGTAACAGAGTTAGGTTTATGTTTTTGGCTTTAAATTCATTCTTATTGAGCAATAAATGTTGGATTTATCTGGATCTACTTAGTTACATGTATTATTTAAGGTGATACTAAATTTAATGATATTTGTTGCAAAAATTTATACATGCTTGAAACATTGGTGCTGTAAGTATTTTATGGGAGAACCGATTCTTCATCACTGAAAACAGTGTTGACCTAGACATTCACGCTGTTGTCATTCCGTTTCTCCGAGTTGAAACTTTATTTCTTGTCAGACATTTTTACCCATGAGCCATCTCTTCTTTAGGGAAAGTAGTGTATTAGAGACCGAAGCTTCTCGATTAATAGAGAACATGGAATTTTCATTAAAACATCTCCCTCAATGGTTACCTCAATTCCATATATACTATTTTATATATTATATAACACTAACATTATACTTACATAAGTCTAATAGCTTTCAGGCTATTAATCCAGTTAATATTTAAACTGCTCTATATTTATCCCTTATGAACTTTACTCGTGTGCAAATCGCACGTCTCTACCTTTTATGTATCCATCCGCATTTGACATCAAGACGTTTCTATACGAGGTACACAACACATTCAATATCAAGAGAAACCAATAACAAAATATGACATATGCCCCTATAACACAGCTTTTGTTTGACCTTGAGTTGTATCCTAACACAACGGGGTTGTTTTAAAAATAAAAACCACCTGTTTAGCATTAATTGTAGACCTTTAAACCGAATCATTTTCACTGTTTAACACCAAAACTTCTGGCATGGAATACGTTCGGACCGCCTGAATTGTGAGTAGTATGTGCACAGAAAAGAGCGACCATTGTCCGAATTAGGTTACTTAATTAAAATAGGAGGTGTAGTCGCTAAGTGGCTATGTTACTAAGCTCCATTATAGGATTGTAGGGTTCGATTCCCAAACCCTTCTTGAGCAGTACTGCACTGTGTTTAAGGTAGAACACTTTACTCTCATTTCTCTGCGATAGCTTATCCACTTGGCTACGTATCTAACAACCAGTTGTATTCCAACCAAGATAACACGTTATAATGCGTCTCTGAAGCGCATGATTCATTTAAGATCTAAGAAATACCAGTGTGAATTGCGACTAAGTACATCCCGCAATATCCACTCCCACCAAAGTTACTATAAATTACGTGTTAAATAGAATCCTTCGTAATCCATCTACTCGTGATGAATTATTACTGTAAATTCAGCATTTGCAAGGCATTGCATTATTATGTCACTGAGACCATCATAGAAATTGAATAATAGCTGAATAAATTTCAAAAGATTTCTCAAGTAATGTTAAGCAATTAGAGCGATGGTACTTTGTGTAACCAAGGGCTACACAAACAAAAAGACTCATATATGTCAGTGTGTTTGACACAGCGTGATAGATTAGAATACATATCTTAAAAGTTGCTTTCATAGCGTAAAATTGGTAAGGATCTATCATAGAGACTATTAACATGAATACTATGGAATACTCTGTAATAAAGATATCAATAGCATATTGATCAAGCAAAACGCATTACAGTACTGTGCGTTTAAAGATTAACTTCTGCATATTTTATAGTTCAATGTCATATTTAAACAAATCCAACCACAGACTAGACCTTAACTGAAACCTAGTTCATTTTACTTTAAACCAAAGGGCAAAGTTCTTCATTCTAACAATAAAGAAGCAATAAGCTTCGGTTGGACACGAAATAGCTGACGATGGGTTGTGGACATATCGGGAAGACAAATGGACATGAAAACGGTATGGAGATAATGAACAGTGAAAAAGGAAACCGACAGTCAGATATATATATACAGACTTGCTTAAGTGGAGTGAGAAAATACGGATAGACGGACAAAAGGGACGACTAATTGATTCATCTCGCAAATCACAGAGGGACTTAAGCTTTTCTTAAAAATTATTTATACAGGTGTGGAAACTAGGGCATAACCGACTTTTGATCCGGAAATCGGATTCCACCGGATAGTATGAACTTCCGATTAATCGGAGTCGGACAAGGCAGGGACGACCGATTCGGATAATAAAAATAATAAAGTTGAATTTCTATAGCACCGTGTCTAACACTGCGTTTCATTCGAAAGTGCGTTAATAAAGTTAAATAAGAAGTCAGAAAAGTCCAATATGGTCAACACAACCACGCTGTGAGACAATCTATTTGAACCGACGGATGAAAACCGGAAATGAAGCCGGATATGGTAAAGTACTAAGTAACATGCTAGACACGGCAAAACCAGATACCAGAAACCCGGAAACGGAAGATGAAAGTTTTTAGGAAAAAAAATTAGATTTAGCATTTCCGATTAATCGAATCGTATCCGGAATCGGAAAAATTTCATGCCCAAAATCCGGAATCGGAAATCGGTAGAAAAATGCTAATCGGTTATGCCCTAGTGGAAACTGAGAAATGTACGGTCTTAGGAAAAGCATCTCTTAAACACACTTACCTCTGAAAGGCACTACGACATTGAGAGTCAAGCAATCTTCATGCTGGCTTTTTGTGAACTGACCTATTCTTAGCGTTTGAATCAGTGATGCATCGGGCATAGTATCTACCAATTCCTTTTCGCGCATGACCTTTTGGGGGCAAGCTGCCCTAGGACTCCAGGCGGACTCTATTCCATTCCATCGTTCAACCGGACCTGTGGGGGGCAGGAACCGAAGACCTCTGTTTCTAAGCGATGCATACTGTATACCGCTAAAGGCCTCAACCGGCTTCAGTTGAACACTGGCTGTGTTTGGAAATTCTACCAAAGCTCCTCTTAGTTTTCCATATTTTGTGGATACTACTGATGGGCCCAACTGCTTGATTATAACTCTAGCTGACGAACTCTTCATTATTAACATGATTATTGCAAAATGTATTGCCACTTTTATCAAATGCATACTTGTTACTTGAAAGTCAATCATCATTATTAGAAACTAATTTTAAATCTCCTCTCTTCAAACTCAAGTGTTGATATAAGTTGCGTGCTCAAACACGGGCACTATTTTGTTATTACGTCATCACACATATTCCATATTATGACCTGATTCAGAGAACCACATTGTGTATCATGCACTAATAGTGTCATTTCCGTGATATTATCAGTTTTAATACACTCTTGCACCAATGACAGTCGCAGGACTGATGATTCTAATGTACCCCATTGGAAACGCGCTATATACGACCAGCAACAGCACCTACAAGCTATGCCTTCATTGATTGAAGCCAATTCTTTCATTAGAGCTCTTTAGAAGAATTCAAATGCCGTCAATGAACGGTTCTCGATGCTTCTTGGAATCTGAAGCACTTGTTAGAGGCTAATTTCCTATTACACTTCATTTTCGAAGCAAATAACATGCCGCACCAATAACCGTTATCGTTTCGCCTAAGTCCGAAATTTAATCAAACGACAAGTAAAAAATGATTGGTCCAATGAATGTAAAAAATAACAAAATGGATTATTTCCAAAGACCTAAACAGATATTTCGGTCCAGCTGCCGCTGTGTGGTGAGTAAATCTGCTATTATACGTCTCAATACATGGAGATGTGACTTTTGTTTCTACATTATCGACTTTGCACGGCTGTGCAAGGAAACGTGGTGCTTGATTGTACGCTTACACACACTAATACCGAGGACACTTATCTATGGGAGAATAAAGTTCGATGTCTAATTCCATTTTAGTCCATTTGTTTTCCATTCAAGCATGTTAAGAGGGTTAATTTAATTACTCACGCAAGATTAATAAACAGAGATATTAAAAATGTACTTCGCCCGGTGGATGTCAAGACAAATGAATGAACGAATTGAACTGTATTTAACAACGTATAAGTGAAGGTAGTCTTGTATGCATTATATCGACTAATGAAAGCGCACAGGTTATTGATATAACTAGGTCAAAACAATAGAACCAGCAAATATACAAGCATTACATTATTGATCACATTTCATGACCTTGGGCAGTTTAAGTAGCAAATATGAGTTATGTACAGGGGTGTTTCTTTTGTAGGCATTGGTCTCTGGAATTCCATATGGGGGAGACGTAAACTATTCCTGGACATTTATTCTAGCAATCAATTCAAAATGAATTGAACATAGATTGAACGGGTATTTCGAAATACAAATGGAAGTTGTATATGTTTGCAGTTTGTTGTAGTTGAAATCAACTCACATGCAAGAATGCAAGGTGAACTTCAGCATCACAGAACTAAATAATCAAACAAATAAATACAAATGTATCTGATGATGTTAGTATTTATAACGATATAACTAAATTGGGTAGATTTATCATGTGGAATACAAAATAAGCCTGTGTATCCGTTTTATGGTTTCTAGAAACATACATAGACGCCAGTCTGACTAGGTATGCTTGCCTCTTACTGGTTTTATTTTTCTGCTCTTTTCTTAATTTACGTTAAGATGTGCACTCTTTTAATCAAGGTTATTTGTAAAGAATTTAACACATCTGTTCGTGAGTTGCGATCGCATGGCTCTAACAAAAGTAGAATTGCTGTTTCGACGTATGCATATGTGATACGTAAATTACATGAAATAACTGTAATCGTGATAAGAGATTTTTTGGTGGAGCTTACGATTGGATCCCTCGAGATTCAAAGACTATACATACTCATCAAAATCCATTAGACAATAATGTGGTACTCTATAAAACCTTAATCGTAGAATCTGCCCTTAGTTTCGAACAATGTTGGCATTGATACTTTAACAAAACACTAGAAACTTCCAAATCTGAGATGATAATAATTATAAACTTCCTTGAATATTTGTATGACTGTAGAATAACAAAAGTTCAAAAGATCTTAGACGCTTCATGTTTTCTGATATTATCAAAGTTATATAATGCTAGATTTTCATAGGCGGAAACTTGAAATTGTGTTTCGTCATCAGAAAGTGTCACTGTGCGACGACTGGCGTGGGATATGTAAATCGTACGAGAGATTTGAATTTAGCAGATACGAGAAAGGATATGCCGCGTTTTTGCAAACTAGTTATTCTTCAGTAAATTGCTTTATTACAGAAATGCGATTTAGAACTTAACTACACGTAGAGATTTTTCAGAACCAAAACGATTATTGATATTCATTTGTTTCTTAGAGAGTTGTTGAATCAACAAATTGTATTATACGTGTTTCAAATCAATCGTGTCGGAAACAATTGCAGACAATTGGAAGCAACGTTCATCCAAATCACCTCAGGTTACACATTTAACAAGACTGCAATATTTTAATTTTCGAGCTATTTTAAGACAGTATTCCTACTCCAAGCTTTCCATTAATTGTGATTATATAAGTGATTTTAGCTCAACGTCTAATACTTCAACTGTGGTGATGACAAAAGCTATAACACCGTCTAACAGCAGGCTACGTAGACACTGCAATTAAATCGAACATGACTTGTTTCGAACTTATTTGTCAATTTATAAGATAGAGATAAAATATCTCAAAATAGGCACTTAGAAAAAGATTTCATTTGATGAGATTTTTAATCTTCCATTTACGATATTATATTTGTTTTACCTAACAATATGTGTGCATATGCAAACTATCATATTAAATCAAACTTAAGATGCTATTATGTCGAGTATCTTTAATTAAAGTGCCATTATCCTCTCAACCCAAACTTATTCATATATATATATATATATATATATATATATATATATATATATATATATATATATATATTATTGCACTGTGAATATTTTTTTCAAGCCGCATGACGTACTAAGCATTATGTTAAACTCATATATATATATATATATATATATATATATATATATATATATATATATATATATATATATATATATATATATATATATATATATATATATATATAACTTATACACTACCGCCATGTAAGTCCATTTTATTAATTATGGTCATTACGTTCGATCGGAACAGTGTCTCCCCATCGCCATTAAATTATATTGCCACCTCAGGCCCACTATTACAAATATCGATTTTTCAGATAAACACTCATAGTTCCGAAATTTGTGATAGGAATGGCCTGTGGTGCAAGGCTATCTCTATTAAAGTTAATACCAACTCATATACAGTTTCATTTTAGGTATATATTACATGCATCAAATATCTAGCGGATACATAATTAGAAGCCGAATGTTTTCCTTAATAATAACTCTAATGACCATAACTAAATGTATATTCGATTATAATGGCTATATACAAATCCAAAAATAAGTGTTTTTATTTGTTTTGTTCCCGATGGTAACACACACATAAAGTATACAGTTTTACTTCAACATTAGTAAACAATCTACAATGATAAATATTGTCTGCATCATCTATTGAATGCACAATGGCACTTGTTTATTGCTATCATCAATTTAGTGGCAATAAGAACTTATGATAAAATAATGTTTAAGGCCATTTATAGAGCTCTTTCAGACAACGTTTCACTTTACTAGTATCCTTACATTCTATAAAGAGCCCTCCATGACGTAGTTAATATTAATTTGACAAACAAGTTTGGACACTTCCGAATGTGATCCTGGATATGCGGAATGGTATTCGTTTCCATCCATCCCTAAAAGACCCATTGTAACGTGCATATGAAACTGCAATTCAATTATCCAGCGACATAGCATTTTGATTCTAAATAGTTTTGCTTCATCATCAAAAGAGATTTAGTTGCCGCATGAAATAGCTCTATATTTAACCAAAACCATCATAACTGATAATGTGCACTCAACTTTCGATCAATACTTATGCCCTAAGGTATTCGAGACATACCGTTTCCACAAAAAACCAGTTTTATTTTCTGGAGGAAACATTTATTATCAGATTTATAATTTTGAATTTAATCGACGGGATTCACTCTGGGCAAATCCAGAATATTGATGTTTTGTATCAAATGGATTGTTATTCCAATCAGATTTCTAGGCCGAATGTGGAATTCGTTACAATCTTTTAATTATAAACATATGTACAAAAGCGTACCTGAGATCTCGATCTCTCTCCATTATTAACGGTTTGACAAAAAGCAGTGGTGATGGGGACCAATTCTTGTTAGTGTGCAAAATACTCGCTGAAAAGTCTGAGGTGGAACTTTAATAAGTCCGGAGTCTCTTTTTAGAGGAATAAAGTAAATAGTCAGGTGAGTCGGTTGTATTTTTTTTTTATTGTTTATTCTCCCATCTTTTGTTTCTTTTGGATTTCGTCTGCTTTTGGTTTCTTTGTTCCAGTTACTTGTTTCTTTACTTTCTTATGTTGTTGTCCTTGCTGAACTTAAGTTTGCTCTAATTGGTGTTGTAGCTCTCCTTGTTGGCGTTTTGAGCTCTTATTTCCAGGTTTTATGTTTTGTTTTTGACGCTTTATTTGTTGTTTCTGATTTTCTTGCTGTTGTTGAAGTTGTTTTTGCTTATTTTGTTGCACTTACTGTTGCCCTTGTTATACGTTTTGTTCACCCTCATGGTGTTGCTGTTTCTGTTTTGTTACTTGTTTCTGGGTTTTTTTTGTTGATGTTGTTCTTGTTTTTGTCCTGGTTGTTTTTGTTGTTCCTGTTGCCTTATAGTGGATATGATTTTCCGCGTAACGGTGTAGGTTTGTTCATTTTTTATCTCTCTGTGTGGGTCTCCACTTGATTATTTGAGCATATATGTGGAGTGTGCCCCGTCTCTCTACATCTGTTACACTTTCTGTGGTGAGTGCACCCCGTGTACCAAGCTTTGGTAGATATTTTTAAGAAAACATGTAAGTAGAAATATCTTTGTTTCCTCTATGTTTTGTCTTTTCAATTAATCGTATTCTAATCCCGTTATATACCGATAATTCTGGGACGGTCAACAATATTGATTTATATTTTTTTAACCTTAATACCAAATTAATTTTCAAGACGGTCGGCTGGATATTCTAAGGTTATTTCCATGGGGATACCTGATGGAAGGAGTTCTCCTGTCTGCTTTCTAATTCTTTTTAGGATTGGTACTGGTTTTGTAACTACAACTGTCCAGAGGCGTACCGATGATATTTTGCGCCCGGGGACAAACTATAAAATTGGCGCCCCAGCGATCTTGTGACAGATTTATTACCCTTGTTTTCTTATTATAATGTAACGTTGCAAGCCTCATTTTGGCGCCCCTGTACCTTGGCGCCCGGGGACATATGTACCCCCCCCCCCCGCCCCCGCCACCCTCGCTACGCCTCTGCAACTGTCTCTCTTGAAATATCTAGTTCTCCATACGGTATGACTGGCAAGTTCCCTCTTTTGCTCTTACTATATATTCCTCATATCATTTTCTGTTTCTCGAGTAGATTTGTTGTAGGATGACTGGGTTTCTGGTCTGGATGACTGGGTTTCTGGTTTTAAGGACTATTATTATGGTTTGTGTAGAAGGTATATTTTCTCTCGCTATAGTACTCATGTGTATTTCTTGGGTACCCTTCTGATAGTAACATTCTGATAGTTATATCTTCGGTCTCGATTCTTCTTAATTTGAAGTAATTTTCCAGGTTCCGTATTGCATTCCGTGCAGCTGCCATGTTTTCGTGCTTACTTTGCCTGCGAGTACAGTTCACTCACTATGTTTCCTTTTCTTGTGCAGTTGTAGATTTGTAATACTTCTTGTGTATTTTTATACTTTCGATTAATTGTACATTGATTCGTATATCTCTTCTAAAATAAAGTTAGTGTGCGCTCTTACGGGAGTCTTGGTATATTGCATTTGCCTTGTGCGTGCTACTGCCGATGATAAAAACAGAAATAGGTGCACCACATGTTGGATCCAGATCGCCTGATCGATGTTTAGTTTGTGTGCAGATCTATGGCTTTTTGTTGTATTCATAAGATTATAGAGCTCTGAATACTAACTTTACATACTTTCATTTTCGTAAATAGTATAATTGTGAAGGGTGTAGTACGTAGAAATAATAATTTAAGAATAAATTGCTTGCTTAACATCGAAATAATTCAATTCGTTTGTTCTAAGGAAAACAACAATGTCTTATTACACAGTAAGCAATCATTTGACTATTATCTGTGTGGTCTTAACATGAACTGATAATTGAAATGTATGAATTAGTTAATAAAATGTGAGTGTTTATTTTCTTTAGTTTTAAACGTTGAGTTTGTTTTGCTACGTGTCTGCGTGTATTTGTCAGTGTTATGGTTACTATTGTTTTGTGGGCAGACTAATTATTTGTGTGTGTTTATTTATGTTGCTTCCAATATTGTTTTATGAACACGGTTGATGTGTAAATTCAAATAAAATATATCGATGCCAAACTTAGGCTTTCTTTCGACGCTGTGTTATATTTAAAACATACAGACGCATAACTGAGTCTTTCTTCGACGCTGAGCTATAATTAAAACATATTGACGCAGAACTGAGGCTTTATTCGACGCTGGGCTATTTTTAAAAGATATAGACGCAGAAATGAGGCTTCCTTTTGAAGCTGGACTATGACTAAACATATAGAAACGGATTCGTGACTTCATTTAACAGCTGGACTGGACATTAAAAGTGAAAAAGCGATCTAGCTATATTTGAAATTAGTTCCGCTTGCAGCCTTGTAATCCAATCGTGATTTTTCCATTCTGTCTCTCTTTCACAAAAATAAAGAAACGTTTAAATGTTTGAACCTAAATCTATTTCTTAAATTGATAATAACAATTTGCTGTTTTAGTTACATTTTCCTATAAAAATGTTATCATTTAACATCGATAATTTCTGTCAGTTGGAGATTGTCTTTTATATTTCATTCATAGAATGATGTTGATGAAATACATTGTATCAGATGCAATTAAATGGGCTTTCGTATTTGTCTCTCTAAAAGTACTTACAGTGGTCAGAAATATAAAAAATAGGGACCAAATTAATTTCTTTTGATCATGTATTAACCCATATGTGAGTATAGTCAATAAACTGCGGCAGGTTACAACAAATGATTTTGCCCAGCATACTTGATAACCATTTGTCGGTAGGAGGATGAATGAACTAAGAGAACTAACTACTTGTGGCTTAATTTTGATACTATTCGAGGACCTTTTAGGGTTCCTGAAGTTTTCAAGTGTCGCAAAATATTTGACTTATTTGGCTTATCCAAGAGGATTAGTTTCAGGTGTAATTCAATCTTGGTACTTGCTACAGTCGATAGATACCATTAGCCATTCAAATCTTAAATTGGTCATCATTGAATATGTGGCCGATATTTGTTGGTAGATAAATTAGTGTTGTGTAAAACATGCACTTCTGAAAAAATAATGTAGACTTTTATTGTTTAAGCAAACTATCTTTGTCCCGGCAGACCAAACACTTTTGTTCTCATAATAATGTACATATTATCAGGTTTTGAGAGATGTCTTTGATACCAGTCATAGTGTTTTATTTCCTTTATTGTACTCTTGGAAGATAGCAGCCATGTTAAATATAATTATTTGTTCCTTTTTGTTGATAGTCCATGATTTTGAAGTGTGCATGATGCTGTGCACATGCAACAACTGTCAAATTTTCGTATGTTACGAACACTTACTTTTATGAAACATGAAACGAACGATCGTATAAACGAATAGTCCCATAATGTGATGGAGCTCTTACAAGTTAAGCAGCTTTTGACATGTTGCGCTTCATTTCCATCTATAATGTAATTTTCCTGAATATTTTATATACTTATAAAGTTTGCAAATTGGCCTTATGCTGTAGAATTGGTTCGGGACGTTGACATTTTCTATGACATTAAAATTGGTAATATTGATTAAGCATCTTCTCGGGATTCCAAGTACATGATTCAATTGTGGCATTTGCTGATACATGGACAAATATGCACGTAAATAACATTGGGAACCCGGCACAAGACATTAGTTGCTCTGCAGAAAATCCTTATCTAACCCAAGAAAACCTTGTTTATCCCCGAAAACAAGACAACTTAGCTAACCAACAAAATGGTCTAGCTACCCCATGAATAATCCTAGCCACCCACCAAACCCAACAAAATGTAGGTACCTCAGATACCAAATAGCTAACGCACGAAAAGCCATCGTTAGCCAGATGATAAACCAAGAACATAGGTCGATAATGTGGCTAACCATTGCATATTATGGGTTTTACTAATTTTAATGATTGCTGACAATGCTATAATATCAGAAAGAGAAGGGAAAAAACTATTACTACCGTTTTTCTTTTCTGATAATTTTGTATATCTTAATTGAAAACTCATAAACACAGGACTGATTGATAGTAGAATACGTTTTGAATTCATACTTAAACAGAACTAACATTTACACACGCACGCACGCGCGCACAAACACGCGGTAGGTCTTTTAACCCATTTTCCTTTCACAAATGCATGCATACAAAATAAGGCAAGATAAGTAATGGACGTCAACTTAAAACCAAAGTTTTATTTTGCAAACATTATGAAGTATGCAGAAGAAAACATTCGTTTGGATAATGCGTTTTTCTTGTATAAAATATTAAATCTGACCTGAGATCACGTAGAGGAGCATTTCATCTTGTTACTGGATTTATTTCGTATTCATGCTTTAAGATCTTATAAGAATCAGTTCGTTATTGTTGTGTCAAGACGTTCTTTAGGGCTGGAATGTGCTTATTCAAAGTATTTAATCATTGGAAAATACAGAGTGCTCATCACAAATAATGGAACTATATATAAAGTTATTGCAAAATTTCAAATAAGAAATTAGTTCGTTTACTTTTGTAATCAAAGAATACACAATAGTTTTCTTTACGTCATATATATTCCAACCCCAACCCCCATAGTTCCCATTTAGCTACTGGAATGGTTCCACCCTTCTTTGGTATAAACAAGAATGAAAAGAAAACTAACTGTGGTCTTGTTTATGTAAAGGAAGCCATGAATAATAACATCAAGAGAAATGATTAAACTCACAAAATTGGTCATGGCCTTTTTGATCGGAGTCTCTTGACAGACAGTTGTTGTATCAAACAGACATGACAACATTTTTCTAATTTAAAATAACAATTTCCATTTCCTAATTTCCATTTTATACCATCAATTATGGTATTAATAGGAAATAAAGAAATCATAATCTGAACGCACCTGGAAACGGTAGTCGGGAAATGCTTTCGCTAATTGATAATGATATATGACAGTTCATAAATTACAGGCATGTTAACTAGGTTATTTCGAGTAAAGGCTCTTACAACACGTAAAAGAAAAGAGTGAAGACAACAAGGGTTGTAAAATCTGACAAATAATTTATTTCCCTAGACTATCAAATGAAAAATGAATAATAACTTACGGTTTTGCGAAATAAATCAACAAAACCAAATACGATAATTATTAAAAGAAAGAAAACCTAGTAATCAAAGTTTCTGAATAAAACTAAGTTCGAATCCCTATGAAATCCAAAATGGAGATGATGATGTATGTTCTTACCTGTTAAGTGATGTTGTGTCAACATTTTCTTGTTCAATCAAAGAAAACATTAGCTCAGTTTTTAATTCAGTACAACTTCCCAAAATATGCATTCAAGAATTTTGTACGAGCACTTATGTATCTCCAGGGGGAAAAAAATCACTTGAAATTCAATAAAATAAAATTGCAACTCAAACTGGAAACAACATATGTTTGGAGCCCGATTGACACTCCTTTATCATAACATGAGTTATCAGACTAACTAAAATGCAGAACAGATGCTCAGATAGGTCAATATTTCCTCTTTTGGAAAGGAGTTGTTGTTTATTTCACGATAATTATCACATCTTCCAGATATAGTCTTGACTTAACTTAATAATTCTTACTCTAAGGAAGAATCAAGATAGAATAAGAAAAGATTGTTTACCAATCCTGTCACTGGCTCTGAATCAATGCCAGAAACTAGACACAGTGTTTCTATTTTTTTTTTTGTTGGTGTTTATCAATGAAATATAAAAAAGTAAGGTCAAACAGAACTAAAGTTAATAATGAACACTTTCAGCTCAAGTAAACAACGTTACATTACAATAGCATGAAATGGAATTTAAAACAAAATTAAAATTAACAGACTAATAATTAGGTTACATATAGATAACATAGGTACATGAAAACTCCCGTGGATGGAATTCCGTGTTTTTACGAAACATGCATTTTCAGTAATGTACTGCTGATATGAATTGTCAGTCTTATTTTATTGTCAGTTAGAAACACTAATAATAACGCAGGAGTTCAATTTGCGTGAACTATTGCCAAAATTGGAAAAATCATGTATGCATGCGCTGTGATGTGTAGTACAGTGTAGTGTAGTGTAATATAATATAGTGTAATATAATATAGTGTAATGTAATTTAGTTTAATGTAATGTAGTGTAATATAGTGCAATTTAGTGTCGTGTAGCGGAGTGTAGCGCAATGTAATATAGTGTAATGTAATTTAGTGTAATGTAACTTAGTGTAGTGTAGTAAATGTCGTGTAGTGTAGTGTAATGTAATGTAAAATAGTGTAGTGTAATTTAGTGTAGTATAGTGTACGTTGGTTTGGTGTGGTGTAGTGTAATGTAGTGTGGTGTGGTGTTGTGTGGTGTAGAATAATGTGTTGTAGTGTATTAATGTGTATTATAGTGTAGTGTAGTGTCGTGTAGTGCAATGTAATGTAGTGTAGTTCAGGCTAGTATAGTGTTGTGGAGTGTAGTATAATATAGGGTAGTGTAGTGTAATTTAGTGTGTTGCTTTATAGTGTTGTGTAATGTAGTGTAGTGTAGCTTAGTATAGTGGTGCTTAGTGTAGTATATTATAATGTAGTGTAAGTTAATGTACTGAAGGCAGTGGCCTGCAGTATAATGGAATATAGTGTAGTGTAGTGTATTGTGGTGTGACGTAATGTAATGTAGTGTAGTATGGTGTAGAATATTGTAGTGTAGTGTTTTGTAATGTAGTTTGGTGTAGTATAGTGTATTGTAGTGTTGTGTTATCTAATTTTGTGTAGTGTAATGTAGTGTAGTATAATGTAGTGTGGTGTTGTGTGGTGTGGTGTTGTGTGGTGTGGTTCAGTTTGGTGTGGTGTAATGTCATTACAGTAGTGTAGTGTGGTGAAGTGTATTGTAGTATGTTGTGTAGTGTAACATAATGTAATTTAGTGTAGTTTTTGTGTAGTAATGTATTGTATTGCAATGTAGTATAGTGGAATGTAGTGTTGTGTAGTATAATGGCATGTAGTGTATTGGACACCCCGTCGTTAGCGCGCAGGTCAAAAGAGGGCCGATAACTGCGCGCAGACAATAGCGCGCAGCGAAATATGCCCGTCAAATGCGCGCCGTCGAAAGCGCGCAGCATAAACTCCATATGCCATGTTCTAGTGAGCACACATCAAAGAGTGTAGAATCTTTATATTTAGTAGAAATAAACTAAACGTTTGAATCAGTTTGAACATACATCAAAATTGTGTGCACTCTTAATATTGAGCAGAAATAAACTAATAGTTTGAATCACTGTTTCCAGTGAGCAAACATCAAGATGTGCATTTACGCAGTATAAGGCTAGACAACTATAAATACAAAATTTATATTGTGAAAATTTGAAAAGTGGTAGATATAATAAACTGAAATTCATTTCAATATTTTTTTCATTTTGTGCCTTTGTATTGATTATGCACATAACGTTGCAATTTGAACAGTGATAGACATACAAAATTGTAACTCATTTTAATAATAGTAAACCTTATTTAAATACCCGATTAGTTTCTACTGTATGAATTATTTGTGTATGAATCTTTTGTCGGTACGCGCTTTTGTCGGCGCGCTTTTGACCTGCGCGCTAACGACGGGATACCAGTGTATTGTTATGTAATGGCATGTAATAATGTAGTGTAATGAAGTGAACTGTAGTGTGGTGTAGTGTAGTGTAATATTGTGTAGTTTACTGCAGTGGTATGTAACGTGGTATAAAATAGTGTAATGCAGTGTAGCATAGTGCAATGTAGTATTATGTAGTGTATTTTAGTGTCGTGTCGTGTGTGGAAATTACTGTAGTTTACTGCAGTGCAGATTGATGTAGAGTGATGTAGTGTAATGTAGTGTAGTATAATGTAGTGTAATGTAGTGTAGTGTAGTGTAATGTAGTGTAGAGTATTGTAGTGTAGTGTCGTGTAATGTGGTGTAGTGTAATGTAGTGTGGTGTAGTGTAGTGTAGTGTAAAGTAATGTAGTGTAGTGTAGTGTAGTGTAGTGTGGTGTAGTGTAGTGTAGTGTAGTGTGGTGTAGTGTAGTGTTGTGTGGTGTGGTATAGTGTAGTGTAATGTAGTGCATTGTAGTGTGGTGCAGTGTAACTAGTGCAATGTAGTGTAGTGTGGTGTAGAGTAGTGTAGTGCAGTGTAGTGCAGTGCAATGTAATGTAATGTAGTGTAGTGTAGTCTAGTGTAGTGTAGTGTAGTGTAGTGTAGGGTAGTGTAGTGTAGTGTAGTGTAGTGTAGTGTAGTGTAGTGTAGTGTAGTGTAGTGTAGTGTAGTGTAGTGTAGTGTGGTGTAGTGTAGTGTAGTGTAGTGTAGTGTGGTGTAGTGTAGTGTGGTGTAGTGTAGTTTGTTGTAGTGTGGTGTGGTGTAGTGTGATGTTGTGTAGTGTAGTGTAGTGTGGTGTATTGTCGTGTAGTGTAGTGTAGTTTAGTGTAGTTTAGTGAATTGTTATATATTTTAGTGTAGTTTAGTTTATTGTAGTGTAGTTTCTTGTAGTATAGTGTATTGTGGTGTCGTGTCGTGTTGTGTCGATAGATGTGTGGTGTGGTGTGCAGAAAGCAGGAGTCACCTCAGGAACTCCGTCCCAGATTTACTGTTAGGGTTTACTCCCTAGGCCTTTCGTATGAGAGGGTATAGTCACAAGACAGCTAAGATTTGAAGTCAGAGTTTACTTTCTCCCAGATGGGTGATCACCCAAGGTAAACTAGCCCTATCTGCCCGAAGCGTCTGATTTTTAAGCGCCAGAAACACGCCTGTTATCCCAGTCCGTTTAAACAGTTTCCGCAGAGCAGTTAAGCCACTTGTGAATGCCTGGAGCTGGATATGGTTTTCAGATAACAAC